>OMKZ01033947.1:0-15087 GCA_900302535.1 Neoniphon sammara | reverse complement strand
GCCAAGGTAACAAATGTAAAACAAGGGGAGAAACCACCGTGGTATTAACATGTCACTGATGTTTGCCTGTGTTTTCCACAGATAACATGCAGTGGGAGGCAGAGCGTTGCAACATGTCTCCTCTTTGACGATCACCCATTTTACTGCCTCACATTCCTTATTGTCAAGGTGTGTTCAACTCTCACAGGAAACTCACTGGAGGTCTGTGCTTTCAGTAAAGTCGTTTTCTTCCTCTCGGATTCATGAATAGGTTCCTGATGAATGCTTGAGCTTTTCACAGGCAAATAGGATAAGTCTTATTTATACAGCACATACGTAAACAAAGTGAGTTACTGACTTACAAGGTGTGTTACAAGATAAAGTGACAAAATTTTTTAACAATAATGGGAAAAAACAAAAGGGACAAATGTACAGAATAACTGAAACAAGTCATCTCCATCACCTTTAGGTGGCAGACACACTGATCCATTGTGTCAGTTCATTTTGTCATATGTAACTTTTAATTCATTTTCAGTCAGAGGTGTCCATTGTCTGGACAGGGTTTGTCTCCATCAGATTTTTATTAGTTTTGACAGTGAGGAGGAGGAGGAGGAGGAGGATACAATTAATGCAGCGTACACCATCACTTTGTTATACGACTCATCATCAAACAATTTAAAAAAACAGGTCAGATTTGCTAACCAGGGATCTGTCTAACTTTACCGTCGTTTTACCTCTAACATAATTTCTCATTCTCACAATCTTGTGAATATAAATCTACATGTTAAAAATTAGGACACTTTTCCAATGGATCCCTGTTTAGCCTTGACTTGATTTTAACAGCTCTATTTTTTAAAGCCTCTTTTGTTGTAGAAAACATGACTGTTGTAACATGATGTCCCGGCTCAGAGTGGGAACAAAAATGACGCCAAGATTCCTACAGTTTGGAGATATGTTAGAAGAGAGCAGGCCAAGATTATTTTGGATTTGAACACCAACAGTAGTGGGCCCAATAATAACAACTTCAGACTTCTTTGATTTAGATGGCAATAAATCAATGGACATTCAACACTGGAGATCCAGGAAACAGTCCTAGAAGATGCACAGCTGTTTCATATCCCCTGGGTTTACAGATAGGTACAGCTGGGTGTCATCGGCGTAACCGTGGAAACAGATACGGCATGTTTGCAGATTATAGGACCCAAGGGTAACATATTCATGGAAAATCGTGTTTCACCAAGAATGGACCCCTGGGACGCTATAGGTAACTTTTTCCAATGGTGATCTACACTCCTCAGCAGCAACAAAGAAACTTCTATCCCAGTGATAGAAAGAAAGTTGGTTTAGCGCAGCACCAGAGACCCAACATCACCCATGTCAAAACCTGCACTTACTGAAAATCTACAGCTAAAACAGGATTTCTCTGCATTGACAATTAATAACAAGACATTTCTCACATCATTAATAGTGCTATGAAAAGTTCTAAAACCAGATTTACTATTCAGAGATTATTTGAAAGATAAATGTAACTGTAATTGTAAAGTGTAATGCAATGTTACATGACAGATGGTGAACAGATCAAGGGCAGAAATTTTTATTGTTGGCGTCATTTCGGATCACATGTACAAACTGAGAAATGCATGGGAGGTTTCAGTGTGGGCCCATCACATTTATGGCTGTGTCTCACTTGACAGAGCTGGTGAGCCTTTATTTGGCCTTGTGTGTCCATAATGAGGTTAAACCTCTCTTAATCAGTTTTTTTTCCTACAGAATAAATTTGCAGCTGAAGTCACAGATTTTAGATCACCTAGACTTTCCTTTATCAGCATGCCCCTGTCATTAGATACTTAGTAGAGATAATTAATCCACAAGCAGTAGCTTGCACAGGGAGGCAGAATTATTTATACGACCTCTGCTGAGAGAGTTTGCATTATATCACCAAGAGGCGGCTCAACAGCATTTTGGTTCTTTCTCAATATTTGTATTTTTGTTTGACTTTATATGATATTTCCAGTTTATTTTGTATTGCAGTCGGCTCCCAGCATTTTGGCATCTTCTTCTTTTTCATAATGGGCTCAAGTGGACGTCGAATTTTGTTTGTGTTATGGGCGAACATGAAATATTCCCAACCCCATTTTTTTTGTACACTGTAGAGTACATTTGAAAAAAGCAATAACATCACAGCAGGCTGTTTTATGCACTTGGTCATATTATGGCTCTCATGACATCACTCTTCTCCCCCGCACTCATTCCCGCACCTTAAAATATCACCAGACATTTCTTTAATTATTCCCCATCTTACATTGCACAAATCTACACGCAAGCATACATCCGCACACACACACACATCCACACAAACAAAAACACAAACACCAACACACAAGCACTTCTAAGAAGCCGCATTTTATTCTAACTCATGATCCCAAGCGCCCTGAGGCAAAGACTGAATAGATAAAGCAACCATTCATGAATTTCTTTTTTAAAGGACAGTTAGTTTCTTTCGATGTTTAAGCCCATGTATTACACTGCATGCTTACTTTACATTACTACCAACCATTTCACAAACTGTACTTGTTTACATATGCATTTTTCTTTCCCTCCAGGCAGCCATTCTTTTCTATTCATTTTGTTTCAGTACTAAAAAAAAAAACTTGCAGAGACTTGAAATTTGCCTCAGATAAATTATCCAAAACAGCGAACATACTGCCCAAATTTATTTTTTCAGTGTTACTTTATCATTTTACACATTGATTTGAAAAGCTGAAAAGTATGGTGCAGGTAGGAAGCTCCAATATCCAGAACTTCCCAGTTGGGAAAACATATTTTGAATAGAAATTCGTATTTTGAATTAGAAAAATTAGAGTTTAGAATAAAAACAAATAACCTAGGAGTTAAGAAGAACAGATCAAAAACTTTTAACAAGTATGGTATGCTTTGGAAGATTGTTGTTTGTAATGTAGAGTGCAGTGTTGTACGCAGACTAAAATACGAGTAAAACTGGAATTGTCCTGCATTTAATTCAGTGCCATTCCATGAGAACATCATGGCAGCTGTTGCCCTAAAAAAACTGAAAATCGTAGCTCTTAGGAAAAGTTTTTAAGCCCAATATGCCTTTTTTCTCACACAACTTCTCAAACATTTAGATGCATCATAAAGATTAAAATCAAAATATTAATCTATTTTGATTCAGATTTTGGTTAAAACTGAAACATGCTGCAGGCTGGATCATGCCTGCTTCAGCGCTCTGGCTCTCACGCACCCAGTACACAAAGGCCATTTGTTTTGTAAATGAGAAGTTATTGGTGGACTTGCTTGGTGTGGCATAAATCACTATCATCACTTTTGCTCATATGAATTCATTCTTGTGATTCTTTTGATTTTTAGACGACCCGGGATGGAGCAGCAACACACTCTGAATTCCTTCCAGTGCTCAAATTCTCTGTGCACCTGTATCAACAACAAGAGCTCCCGGCTTAGAGGAAAAGGAGAGGTGTGCCGATGTAAAAGTATGAAAAGAAAACACAACACCCCCCCAAAAAAATAAAAGGAGGACTACAAAACACTTCCCCTTAACAGCATGTAACACAATTACACACATTCAGAACAGGGGGAACATGATGGGCCAATATGAAACCCTAATGTTGTAATGCTGTAACAGGTGTGTTTCAGTATCCTAACACGTGCACGCAGAGAGTGTGCAACTCATGTGTGGTGACTCAACAAAAGATCCCTTTCAGACCCTGCTGTCTTTGGTTTTTAAGGAGTGCGGCTTTTGAGTCTCGTGTTCTTTCTCATGTTGTTTTGAAGAAAGAAGTTGTTTAAAATTCAGATTTACTTTCTTGTATTTCATGTTGAATCGGTCACGTTCAATGCAAAATAAGCTTCTTTTTGGTAATGAACAGAGCCTACTATGCAATGCCTGAAAACAAATTGTTTATTTTTATCATTTTATTTATTTTAAGTGTTACATGCCTTTTCTTAGCTAACCAGGCCAGGCTTTTAAGACACTGTTTTTTCATTCACACACTCATAAAATTCACAAAACAGAAATCATAAGTTCAGAATTTCAGAAATACATAGCTTAAATTCACAAGATAAACTAGATCCTGGACAAGCTGCTCTGTCTTCCTCTCCATTCCCCTTTAAAAGTTTTTTTTTAAAACAAAAACCTCCTCTTTGAAGAGCTGCCTCAACCTATTCCCTTGTAAAACCTAAATAAATCAGGGTTTGTTTAAATTTTATATTGCCTTTTGTTGTATTTCCTATCAAACCACTCACACTTAATGCAAAATCATCTCTGCTTTGATGAAGAGCAGAGCCAGCGTCGCCCAGGCCGTTTGACACCACAGTATGTAAGTGGGTCATCTGAGGACAGGACTGCCGGAGTTCAAGATTCATCACACTAACTGCATACCGCTTACACTTGAATCCCATTAGACCAGCCTGAAAGCAGTTTGAAGTTCGCCATGCATTGCCAACAACATCTGTACACTTTCTATATTGAGTGTTTCATGGGGTGAGCTCAATGTCTCAACAGCTGCTGAAAAACGACACCAACCTTTGTGCTGTAAATGATTAAACAGTCTGGTATTTTTAAGCGCCTCCGAATATTTTTACACTTTTTGATCATAAACAAATATGGTTTGTATTTTTAGCCGTGCTGTTACAGAGCCGCCGTATGTACAACTGCAGAAACATCTTGTACTTAAAGTCCTGGCAAGATCTCTCTGTTGTTTATATTGCTCAACCTCAGGTGCTACCAGCCCAACAGAAATGAACACTTCTTTCTAATGCTATCCGTGAAGACTGAGCTGGTGTTTTTCCAGAGCAGTATTTTACTAACATGACCTTTGCTCCCTGTCAGGCAACCATGTGCCTGGGTCATGTTTTGGGACAGGCACGTTGATATCCGTCTGTGTCTGGGCCCGGGTCATGGGAGTTCACGAGTGGGGGTGGGGGATATTGCGTGTTCACACATAGCACACTGTCCTTAAACAACAGAGCACAAGAAGAGCAGCAGCGAATTTGTTTCATGGCTTACTGGTGAAATCACATGGAGTGTTGTTTCCATGGCATGTAATCTTCAAATAGGCCCCGCAGAAATTGAGCCAATGGTTCTGTTTGATTTATGGGGAACTGAAGATAAAAGGCATGCACAATTGGAAACAGACAAATTTACTTTTCATCGTCCTGCAATTCTTGTGCGTTTGGATACTTCAAGTTCAAAACACTGGCCAGTTTTTACCCAGTTAAAAACTTGGGTTTTAACTGGGTTTTTTTAAAAAATTGCATCTTTTAGAATGCAGATCTGTTCTGGATGTGTTTATTTGTGGTGATGCATTTTAGACTTTTTATTGCAAAATAAATTCATCAGACATGTGCTCTTATTTAATGACTAATAATTGCTGCAAAATGAGCAAGAGGCCGCATGTTCCTGCAAATAGGTTCATTTGACTTTTGAAGGTGCAGATGTCTACCACAGCAGTTTGCTTGTTTCAGATCTGCTGTTGCTTATCTGCCAACGCATTTCAGCAAACCCTTTGTAAGCATGCAAAGTTTAAGATGCTGCACTGATATCAGAGGAAAAACCTGATCAAATCAGCCACTGCCTGTGGTTAAAGAGTTAAATAAACAACAAAACTAGGACATCATAACTTTAATTTCTCTCACATCTCCATCATTGATTGAATATATCAGATTATGCTTTTTTTGATTTTGGACTAGAGAACATCTCTTGTTTCAAAAGGATGTGAAGATGAACAAACCACAGAAACTTGAGCCACTAAAGATAACCACAGGGGAAAAACATTGAGTGAAAACATGATGAACTAGAAATAGACCTCATAGTTGCCATAGCCACCCGAAAGGCTGTAGTGTATAAACCTGTTGAGCTGGACTGCAGCTGTAGATGATTGCATGTGTAAATATCTAATGTAATGAGTTTCTCTCTTCTGGCATGCATTAAGATAATGCTGAGAAACTGTCAGTTAAGATAATGATGCTTTTTTTTTTGTAATGTGTATGTTTATTTCAATGTTGACTATAAAGTATAATAGGCTATATTAAAACCACTTCCCCACCCAGATGATGACACTAGTTTTCATCAAGATTTACTGGAAGGGAAATCACCAGGATTTTGTGTTTTAACGGTAAAAACACGTGAGTGTAGTGGTGATTCAGTATGAGGAGTCCTCACAATATGCCCCAGTGTACACAGCAGCACTGTGGCTAATGTGGTGAAGACACTGTGGATAGGACAGTTTAAACATAGTGGGGGAAAAAAAAAACATGTCAGTCAAAATGTCTTATTTCTGCCACTAACATAAGGTGCTGCAGTTGCTGTACATCCTGCTAGAGGCCTTCAATAAATTCACAATTATGTCAGTGTTTTGTACTGTTTGTTCTCTGCCCAATTGGACAAAAGAGCTGCCTGCCACAGTGTGTTCAGTGAATGGCCCACTGGTGAAAGTGAAAAGCGATGCCACTGGAAGGTAATATAAGATATCTACCTATCAGGAATCAACCTGCCAAAATATAAAAAAGCTGTTTTATGTTTACCACAGCACTGAAGTGTTGCATCATTGTGTTTTACTAGGATGGAGCATGGGTAAACATCTTGAAAGAACTGCTCATTCACAACTAATGAACCACATAACAGAACACAGATGATGTTTTTGGGAATATTTACCCGTTTGCTTGCTTTTGGAAGTAATAAATATTTGTTTTCTTTCCAAGAAGGAATTGCATAAAGTCATGAGAGAGCATAATAATGTTATGTAATATGTTATAATTACCCAATGGTAATACTATAAGATTTTGTGTTAGGATCCCCACTTTGTTTTTTAAATCAAGTGTGAAGTCTGGCAACAAATTACATGTCGACCTATATGAGCAGGCCACACATCAGACTATTGTTAAGACTACAGCACTGCGATGGTGCGAATCCTGGAAGTGGTTATGAGATTTAAAAAAAAAAAAAAAAAAAAAAAAGTTAGGAACTGAACATCAGCTGCACCATGAGCAGATGATGAGGAGAGAGGGCAACGTGGCCTTATAGTTTGGGATGGTGGCCATAGACTTATCTGACTCTCTCTCTCTCTCTCTCTCTCACACACACACACACAAATGGTTACCTTTAATAAAGCAAATTTAAAAAAAACCAAAGTGAGAAAGAAGTCTATTTCTTAATAGCAGCCATGCCAAAGCTCAGATATCCAGAAACATATAGAGATCAGATGCATTCATTATGCAATGAGATGTTGAGAGTCTACTCTGTACATTACTGTACATACTGTATATGTTGAGCCGATACAGCTGTAGATTGACAAGAGGCGGTTCAGCATTAACAAAAAATTGAAGTTTCCCCAAAACTTATATTAAACACCAAATATCTCTCTACTCATAAACAGCCCCTTAAACTCCAACGACAATGTAGTGAACTCGACATAAACGAATAGCCTGAGTATATTTAAAGGAAAAGTCTAATAGGAAAGGAAATGTCGGCGAGTTATATCTATATAACATTTGTTTTGATCCCAACTACGTGCCTCGTCGCAGGGACCCCCTTCCCCAGATTAAACCGACCATTAACAATATGTATCTTCACTGCCACTTTAATTCACTGCAATGTCATCTGAGAGCGGGCAATAAAAAAAAAAATACGCGAGCAAAACAAGTATCACTTTTAGCTTGATGCGAGCGTAATCGAAAAGCGTTTAAGTAATCCACAACACGCAACACCTGCATACAGCGGGAAAGGGAATTGAAATAAAGCGATTTTCTGTCGGAGAGCATCGCATTTCAACGCATTAAGCATGGTCGAAGGATTAACATGACTAATTTTCTCGCTTCTTCGTTGCACCCCAGACAGGTTTACCCGACAACATGCTCATATTCTCCACGGTATATATAACTCGGTCAGGTGACCTTGTATTCGGATTCATCTACGAAACAGGGGGGGTTTGCTCCGCCACAGAAATGTAATTAATAGTTTAAATCATTGACATTCTTTAAATTAAATTCACATTGGTGATTCAACGCTAGAACCCCTTAAATTATCCCATGTTTTGCCATGTTATGTATTCACAGTACAGATGTTTAATGAAACAGACAGACTGCGGCTCCCCCCTGTCGTGGTAAAAATGGTACGGCCCGCTGCTGAAATTCCGAGAATTAAGCTGCTGTGTTTCTTAGAACTGGATTCTCAGAACTGGTGATACACAGAGTTTCGAGGAAACTTTTACAAGGTGACTTTTTTTTCCCTACTATTTCTCAGAATTATGTCAGAAGTCTTGAGAAGTAGCAGACGCACATGTGGCCGCCCTGGCTGCTCCTAGGCTGGATTATTAAATGTTTTGAATGATATTTTGTCGTTTCTTTTAGCCTTGTAACATGTGAATTCTGAGATTTCACTGTTGTTTAGCCTACATGTTGATTTTGACAGCTGAACTGTCTTTGACTGTTTGTGGCTCGGAAGTGCGGATTACTTGGCTTTACATATTCAGATTTTATTTTTCCACTAGTATTTAGTAATTTTTAGTAGATTTTCTCAGCTTTTGTTATACTTCTAATTAATTGGAGATTTACCACAGTTTAGTGACCCGAATTTAACTTGGTCTAAAGGTTTCAGTGCTCAGTGTTTAATCTGTGTATTGAATAATATTTACTTAACTATTGGTCAAGTTCTGCCAGCTATCACTGCTGTGTGAAGTCGCGCAACATGACCAGCCTGACTAGTCACATCTTGCTCTTCTTTTCGTCCTGCGCATTTCTTTTTCTTGCCTGGCTGTAATAAACATTTCACCTCAGTAAATGTTTTCACCGCAAAGGCGACGCTTTTATCGGTCGATTTAAACATTTGGGTCCCGTAATCTTCTTTTTGTTTCCTTAAAAAAAAAAAGAAAAGAAAAGGAAGAAAAACTGGCATTTTACCCAGACGTGATAGCCTAATGCTAATTCAAAACTTGAACAGACTTGTTTCGGCCTGTTCAGTGGAATATAAATTTAGCAGCTTTAAAAAATCAGTTGAAATCATATATTGCGAAATCCGTCTTTTGTAATGAACTATTTTAGGTATATAAAGAACTTGACGGGCTACTTTGGCGTAGGAGTAAATGTTAACGGGCCAAATAAGATGTGTTCTACTTATATGGTGGAACAGGAAACCTCTTAGTGTACTGGCAACCTAATCTGTGCAGCCAGGACGGAATGTGCTCACTGCCAAACACGTTTACAACCTACAGGACACTAGTGTTAGTTTGGTCGGCTGTAGTCAGTTTAAAACCAAGCCAAACGGATTGCTATTCAAATGCTAACCAGGCATCACACATCAAATGTCAGCTATGTGGAATTTCCATATGCTTGCATATAATTTATTATCAAATGCACGCTGTCTGGTCTGTGTGGGCTGTAGAAGTAAAAAAAAAAAAGTTAGAGTAGAGGTTTGTTACATGATATGTGCATATGTTGTAGCTGTTTTCACTCAGTGAGGATATCAGTGTTTTCAGTAGTAACTTTTTAACAGTATTGATTACATGTAATTATCTTTTCGTGAAGGCCATAATAAGTAAAATTTGGCTGAAGTTGTTTAGTGGTGTAATGGCGCCTCCTACTGGTGAAACACACTCAAAGCACTTGCTATGTTCAAGTGTAATTTTGATTGTAAGCCCTGAAGGCATGTGTCTATAAAAAAGTAAAATGATCCTGAAAGTGAGATGAAAATTTATTTATTTAAATTTTTTTTTTTGTTTGAAAATTAAAATTTTCTTTTTTTGGTTGTTTGCCTCATGATGATGGCCAATTGGAAGTCATTGTCTACTCACCTTTCTATTTATCACTCCAGCATTGGGCCCCTATGTATGCATCACTTGGGCCTTCATGCAGGAATTGTCTCTTTTGGAATTGTGAATATGATGTGATTTTTTAAAATATATTTTTCACTATAAATGTTATTCTTGCTTAGACTGTGACAGAATGGCCACTACTGCAGATGGCTGCATACAGTTCACACGCCATGCAGGCGATGTCCTGCTCAACTTCAACCGCCTCCGCAGCCGGAACATCCTGACCGATGTCACCATCCAGGTGGACGGACAGCATTTCCGCGCTCACAAGACAATCCTGGTGGCCTGCAGGTACGCTCCCAAACCGGCAATGACTTCGCTACCCAGAAGCAGGGAGATTTTACTCCCCGGCAGCACTTTCGCCTGCATAAAACCATTTTTAAAAAATGTATCTTACTGCATTATTTGGCTTTGGGGAGAAAATATGAATTGAGTTAACTGACACACTCCTTGCTAAATGGGACTGAACACATTTGTGTGACTTAATTCCATGCCCATTTCCCAAATAAATTGGTTGACATGGTCCATACCTCTCATTTGTATAGATCTATAACACAGCACTCCATCTGTTGCTTGTTGTAGTGGCTTCTTTTACTCCATGTTCATGGACCCCGAGAATGCAAACCTTAGTGCCATCAGCTTGGACCCCAAAGTGGACCCCAAGGGTTTCTCCATCCTGCTGGACTTTATGTACACCTCCCGCCTGAACCTTATGGATAGTCTGGTCCTGGCCACCATGAACACAGCCCTCTACCTCCAGATGGAACATGTGGTCGATACCTGCCACAGGTTCATCAAGTCTAGGTAAGGGAGGATAGAAAGCATGTGGTACTAATGAACTCATTGTTGTCTGCAGTATGAAAATACAAATGGGATCTGAATTAGAGTTTATAATTTTTCTTTTAACATATTTCTCCAGGCATCAGTCTCTGAACATGCAGATTGAAGAGGTACAGAACAACTCAGTCTATCTGTCTGACGAAATCTCGGCTGTGAGGCTTGTTGATGAAAAAGAGCCAAACTTTAGATCCAACCACACATCGTCATCCTCTCTCCAGGAGTGCCGGGGTTATCTCCCCAGTGTTTTCAGTGGCATCAACACCTCAGGCTCCTATCATGTCTACGGACACCTCCACATCCCTGTTGGGAAGCTGGATGAAGCCCATAAGATGGGTTCCCTTCCCAGAGGAGGCGATTTATCTCAGAAACTCTGCACTCAGGGAACCAGTACCAACCTGGCTCGCACCGAGTCCACCAACATCATCCACCACCCTGTGCCATCCCACCAAAACTTCCTCAACACTATCATTCGACCTCTGCCTAGCTCCGCCTGCCAAACTGGAGCCCACGGGAGCCTTCAAGGGCCTGCCTCCTCCTTGGAGGAAGAGACTGTTCAGCACCCACAAACCAACTGCCTGGGTTTGTCCCCAAGCTTCAGTAAAGGTGTCATTTGCAGCCCCCAGAGCCCCCTTAGATCTGACTGCCAGCCCAACTCTCCCACCGAGTCCAGCAGCAGCAGAAACGCCACCCTGAGCCTCAAACAGCCCTCTAGCTGCCCCGAGGAAGCCAAGGCTCGCAACTGGAAGAAGTACAAGTTCATTGTAATGAACCAGACTCCTGATGAGAATGAGAAGGAGGCTCAGGGAGGCAGTGCTGAAGCTGGAGGCTTGTCTCCTGCATCAAGCCCAGGCAAGCCTGGAGGGTCAGGGGGACACAGTGAGATGCAGCTGAGCGAAGGGGACAGTGAGCAGAGAGAAGAAATCCCCACATCTGAGATGGCTCATCACACCAGCAGCAGGTAAACCTTCATGTCACTGACAGAACTAACAGTTAAACAGAGCTTGGATGTCCTAACACATGACCAAGTTTAAATAAAGAATGTCTTTTAAGCATTTTAATGGAAGGGATCTGAATTGGAGTTAATGCATTTCACATTATCATTTTACATTAACTCTGTGGTCTTCTTCGTTTGTGTAGCCACCTCAGATGTTCCTCCTGTGGTTGTGACAGTCCTCAGTGCCTGGAGATGGGTTCCCTCTCTCCTGGCTCATACAGCGGAGAGGAAACTACCAAGCTGCAGTCAGGGTACACCACCTCTAGCTGTGGTGAGTGTCCTCCTGGAGAGCTTATTCAACAGTCTTGCATTATTAGTCTATGTGCAGGAAGTTGCGACATACTGAATACAAAATGCTGTTTGCACATTGACTGAAACACTTGTGTTTCCCTCTATAGAAAACAACACATACTTCTGCAATGGGTGCGACTCCAAATTCACAGAGGAAGATTCCTTGAAAGACCACATGCTCCAGGTCCACAGTGACAAGCCATACAAGTGTGATTGCTGCCAGGCTGCTTTCCGCTATAAAGGCAACCTGGCCAGCCACAAGACCGTTCACACCGGTAAGACAGACAGCATCTGGTACACTATCCATTGTGTCTTCACATGAGGGTTTATTGATGTCAGTGTTTCATCGCACAACCTGTTCATTTGAAATTCCAGGAGCGAAGCCGTACCACTGCAATATCTGCGGTGCTCAGTTCAACCGACCAGCCAACCTCAAGACTCATACACGCATCCACTCAGGAGAGAAGCCGTACAAGTGTGAGACGTGTGGCTCCCGGTTTGTCCAGGTGAGTCAAACAGAATAGCTAAATTGGAAAGCTGTCGAAAACATACTGCCAGTGCTAAATCACTGTCTACAGCTGAGACACGTGTAACTGAACGGGAGATGATCTGATTAGATGTTTGAGCATCTTGATGAATAAATTAGCATATTAATAAGGAAAAATGAAATGCCTCTTTAATGCGTCAACATATGGAACTCATAATAATACCACGTATTTATCTGAAGACAAGTAGGTTTGTTTAGATAGATATGTACTATATAATGCATTAATTACCTTAATTAATGCATTAATTATGCATAATTAGCATGTCTGCTTATTCATAAAGTCACACTGGAATGACAATGACAATTAAACTGACAATTGACAATTTATACCCAAAAAACCCCAAAAGCTTATATTTTTATATCAAAATCTCATTGCTTCCAACCAATAAAGCCATTACTGATTTCTGAACAACCCCTGTTTTTCTCTCCCTAACTGATATTCCATTTGTTTACATGTTTGAATGATCCCTCCAGTATCCTGTTACAACAGGAAATACATCACATTAAGAAGCAGGATGATGAAAACAAATGCGGCTTAAATGTGTCATGGTGATTATGGCGGGTATTAAGTAGCTCAAGTGCCTCTTGTTTTGTTTTTTAAATTTTCTCCCAGGTTGCCCATCTTCGTGCCCATGTGCTGATTCACACGGGGGAGAAGCCGTACCCCTGTGAGATCTGTGGAACGCACTTCCGCCACCTTCAGACGCTCAAGAGCCACATGCGCATTCACACCGGAGAGAAGCCGTATCATGTATGTTTCCTACTCTGTCTCCTCCCGTGACCCAGTCTGCCTCCTGGCCAAATAGAGAGTAATCCCTTCTTCCCTGTGATTCAGCTGGCTATCAATAGTTATAAGCCCTGTGGCCAACAGCAGTAATCCTGGACATCCATAAACTATGTCTGGGGTGGCGGGGAGGGTTGTAATCCAGATCAGCACAAGAAGATTTGATTTAACTAGCTAATGGCCATGATTTGCGACCCCTGTGCTGTGTAGCACACTAAGTACCATCTGGTTGGTGCTTTCATTCAAAGAACCTTACAGTAAGAAGAGTGTAAGTTCATTTTAGTCATGGGTGGGAATCAGACTGCTAAAGCTGTTAGTGTCCTGCTCTGCTGCTGCTGCAGCTGGACAAGCACATGAGTAATACATATAGAATTTTCCATGTTTGTTTAATGCACAAGCTGCTCTGAAAACTAATTTAAGTAATTATAATGTAAATGTATTTTCCTTTGCTCCTCAGTGTGAAAAATGTGACCTGCACTTCAGACACAAGAGTCAGCTGAGGCTTCATCTCCGACAGAAGCACGGTGCTGTCACCAACACCAAGGCTCAGTATCGCAGGACTCCCACCAACCTGATTGTGGGCCTGGCCAAGTCCTGCTGAGCTCAGCACAGTCCAAGTGCATATCACCTTTTTTTTTTTTTCCCTTTTTCATCAGTCACCATGTTGTCAAAAGATTTTTATTTTTTCTAAATACAAACACAGAAACATATAAATATCATATATATTTGTCATTTATGCATTTGTAAGTGATGCACATTACTATGTATAAGCTCTTTGGTATTTCAAAGATTGTAGAGGTTTATGCTTTCGTTGTAAATGTCTAACTATAGAATGTACATTTTGAATGTGAATTTGAGCAAGTTTTCTTTATTTTGCATTTACTTAACAGAATGTCAGCATCGAAGGGCAGTCTTTCTCATTCAGACTGAGAAGTACTGTTACGATCCTGCTATAGATATCGGTATGGATTTGCCTAGTAATGAGGTAACGTTTTCAGTTAGGTTGATTTGTGAATAAGATAATATATATTTACAGATTGCCATCTGCTGGCAGAGTATGATTGTATTTACACAATTGTAAAGTTTCTTTATCCCTAGTGCAGTTGGCTTCACTGACTGTCAATAAGCAAGGGCTTATTATTTTGTCATTGCCTAGTTTGTGGTACGTATTGTTATGTACAGTATTTCATTCATTATTTTATTGTTATTTACATATTTTCATTTTTTTCTGTCATAGTAAGTTCTACTTCTGTTATTTTGCACACACTTGTTATGCTGTAACTCACACAGCATATTTTCATTCTTTTCATTTATACATTTCTATCTAAAATGTTCTTGACACATAGGAATTGTTGGTTATGTTTAATAACCCCTACTTGCTATATTATTTATTTTGCTTTTTCTTTGCCGCATCCTTACCATTTTGCTGCTGCAAATACCTAGTTTCCCCTTATCATTTAAGTTTTCTTATTTTACCAAACCTTATCTAATCTTATGTATCATAGTGCACTTGTACATCCGCAGTTTATTCACTGTGCCTTACACTGAGATTTTCCAGTGGCTTCCTTCCCAGAAGTATTAATGCATTGTAAGTTTAACGGCATGAAACCCCCGGTACTTGCGAATTGCTCTTATGACGTGTAGTACTTTTCCCAATTTAGTTCATTGCCATTTTGTCATGTGAATGCATGTCAGGTACTGTTTTTTGTAAGCTTGTTGTCTAATGTTATAGCTCTAAAACTGTAAATACACCAGGCCTCAAGCTAAAACATGCTCAGGAATGTTAGCAATATGTCAGCAAAATGTCTTT
>OMKZ01033945.1:0-14594 GCA_900302535.1 Neoniphon sammara | reverse complement strand
GTAGGCATACGGGGGGATACGGTGACAGTCTAAACTGGGAGCATGGATCCACGCCAGTAGCATTCGAGCCGGAGAACTACCTGGTCTGAATGGGCAGAAGACACACACACACAGCACATATTGCACTTCAGTCAGCAAGACCTTGGAGGTTCATAGACAGGGGTTTTGGTTAAGGGAGGAACTTCACTGACTTGATTTCATTATTTACTCACCTACTGATTTACCATTAAATCACTGATCTCAAGGTTTTGGTCGATAATAAGGCCAGTGTGTCAGTAAGGCAGAATACAGGCCAGTTTCTTGTATGAATTGGCCTGAGGACAGACAGCACAAACTGACATTCAGGCAGACAGATATTTTACAAGCGATATGGGAGATATAAAGTCCAGCATGCATCTATGTTATGATGGAGTCCAGTGAGGCCAAACTAGACGTCATGGATCTGGAATAGATTAGAAAAAGATGCACTTTGAAGCACTATTTAGTTTTGGATGAAAATGTTATGGGTTCAGATCAGGCCAGGCTAACCATTTTCTGCTCAAATCAGTCTCAAATCCTTGTGCCCTTTTCATTCCCCTTCCTCTTCTTCCTCCTCCACTTCCTGATCTTCCCTTCCTTTAACACTACTGCTGAGAGTGTTAAGGATGTAACATGAGTTGATGTGCATGTGAGTGGTGCATGTATTGTTTTGTGCATTTTCACAATGCAATTATTCAGAGTTATTAACTGTTATTGTAAGTCAGTATGTGTGTGTATACAGTTGTGTGTTCATGTACAGTATGCATGCATGTGTGCATGCGTATGTGTGTGTGTATGTGCATTTGGTGTGTGTGCATGCAGCATGGGTGAGGTACATGGACAGGGAGAGAGAGAAAGAGAGAGAGAGACTAATTTGGTAAGTTGTGTTGGTGGATGGGCAGGCCACAGCTGTGAAACTGGAGCCTGGGTATCGATTTAGAGTGAAGGAACTGAGACTCTGAGTCGCTCTCCTGTTCCTGCACTCTTGAAGTCAACAGTCTGCAAACTTGTAGCTACAAAAGCAAACAACCACAGATGCATGTTCAAATCTGTTCTACATGTACCATGTGCCAGTATCCACTGTTACGATGTAAGTGTGTATAGCTCTGCAAAATCATCTTTGCTACTGATACAAATTCCCATGTATTGATTATATCGAATAATTGGTAAATTAAGTTTTTATATTCTGAGGCAGCCACCTATTCAACAAATTCTTACACTTTTCTAATTATTATCAAATTATTATTTACAAGAGAAGTAGCCAGTGTCTTGGTTGGTGCAATATCTCATAAATAGGATATGCTATCTCATCTAAATATCATTAAATACCACAGAGACACCCTTCGTAATACTTACGTTAGCAGAACGACCTTAAAGTCACATCTGACATGAACTGGGAGCCACTGTAGCAAGGAAATATTAGGAGTTGTGCAGCCATATTTTCTTGTTTTAGTAAAGACAACAGGATGTTGCAATGGTCAGTTCATGATACAAGTATGTATAATAGTTTTTGTGTATTCCATTGTTAATGTAGGTTCAATTTTAGCAGTTTGATGCAAAAGGTCAGACTCTGGGAATTCACACAGTTTAGAGTAATGTCCTTATACAACCAACATTTCTGCTGTTGTGGCATCGAGTAGCAGGAATTTTAAGGATATCCACTGCTTGACTTTTGATAGCTGTGCATCTAATTTAAGACTAATATTTAACACTAATCTAACACTTAGTTTAAAAAATGTTAACATGAGATGGAGAATAGCAACGGGCCTAGAACAGAGCCTTGTGGTACACCAAAATCCACATTATATTACATTGCTTACTATATCCTTCAGCATAGTGGATGCTACAGTATTAGCATGGAGCACTTGAAAGCACATGGAGTCAAGTTTATTTTACCCCTCCACCCCTAATGTGCACACACAACTAGAAATACAGCTCCTATTTAGCTTACTTTTTTACCTTTGTTCATCCAAGGAAGGTTGAGTGAGCACATATAAATATTTTTACTCGGTTCCACAGATTTAACCCTGGAAATTTTACAATACTACACTAACAGCTATTGATGGCAAAGCTCCAACAGAACAATTGCTTTCTTGACTGTAGCTGTTGATGGCATGGTCTCCCATTCACCTTCCCCACCAATTTTCTATTACCAATTTTCTATTCCTATTTACGAATTTACAAAATTTTCCTCAATTTATATGCATATATCGTTCTTCCAGGGAGTTTCTGACTAACTGGACTTGCACAGCTGGAATTGATTGGTTCTGATTGGCTCTCGTCACTAAAATATTACTAAAACCCTTCCACTGAGGCCAGTTTGTTGCACTTGAACTCGCAAACACACTGTAAAGCCCCCACTCAGTTGGTTTAACTCATTTGCAATATAGAAGCTACTACCAATCAGCCAATCAGAATCCAGTATTGTGTGGACACTGTCTTCTGATTGATTCAATAAATGCCTGTCTAACTGTATTTATTGGCAAAAAATCACAAAAAGCATTACTGTTATCCTAAGCAGGATATGGCATATTTGAAAACAACCATGATATCTGAATAACCTTTAGCTGAAATCTCAGTTTTTTGTTGCAGCCGGCTGTGTTTTGGGGAAGCCGGGATCTTATGTAACAGGAGCTCTGTTTGCTGTCACTGCCTGCGTCACAGTCTCTGTCAGCCCCACCCCAGGATTTCTGCTCTGTCACATGATGAGCGTATGATTTAATATCTGTCTGCTGGTTGATTACTGAAGTCTATCACGTTACCAATGTGGGGTAATGATGTTGGCACCTGTACAGTGTGGAGCAAGAGTCGGGGTCTTATTACTGGAGCCCTGTCTGACCCTGGGAGTTTTTGAATCCGGACCTAATTTGTTAATTTTAAGGGCATACATGCTCATCATAATTGATCATAATGCCTCTTTTTCTCCGTTTTAATGTTAAATCACTGTGCAAATCCTCTGAGCTATTAATGTCTATGCTAGGGGTGTATACTGCTGTCTGTCATGGTTTAACAGCTGTTTCTTTAGGAGTCCTGCTATAAATAGATACAAAGCCATATTAACCTGAAATAAGTCAGTCAAGAGGTTGATTGTGCTGACAGATTGGCTGGTACAGGACCTTTGAGGATGAGACATTTCACCAATACACACACACACACACACACACACACACACACACTTAAGAAACACACTTAGAAATATGCTGCATACATGCACAATTAGTTACGTATGTGCACATATTCATATGCCCATGCTCACAAACACACACATAGAGGCAAAGACACACAAATACACATGCACATATGTACACACAAAAGAAATTACAAATGCATTCCTCTACTTATTGCATTTTTATGGACCTTAAAAGGAGTGGATAACCCCAATAATGAAAAATAAAACAAAAACATGGTTAAAGATCATGACCGAATCCCTCTCCATGAGAACCCGATGATGTGAATTGTTCGCCGTATTTTCACACCTTCTCTCCTCTCTGCACAGATTTATATAAAGCGACAGTGGCATTTACTTTTGCCCTCTTCTGACTTCCTGTGCTTTTTGAGGCTGGACAGCCTATCACTATGCAGAATCACATGACATTTCACACAAGGGGCAGTAACACATATTTGAAACAGGGGCGTATGCGTTTGTGCAGACACAGACACACACACTTGCGCACACTCACATGCAGACACATCCACTTAGCAAATTGGTAGATGAGAGGGCCAAAGCTCTAATGATATCTTAAGTATTATGATGATGTAATTCAAGCCAAAGCGGTTAATTGAAACTTGAAGTTGAAAATGAACTCTCCAGGCTGTTTGTGCATGCACAGAGTGCACAAAATATCAGCATTGGGGTGCTCTGGTGGCTCATCATGTAGAGCGCATACCACATATTATTACACCGCCGCCCTTTGCTGCATGTCATCCCCTCTCTCTCCCAATCTTTCCTGTCTATCTATACTGTCACTGTAATAAAGCAGAATAAAGCAGAAATGCCAAAAAATAATAATCTTAAAAAAATATATATCAGCACTGCCTACTTTTACCTTGATATAAACTCACCAGGTGACTCCATGTGAAAACTATTCAGGGCCCCTTATTCATTGTTCCCTAACCCTAACCCTGAATGTAAAATCATGTTTTATTCCTTGGCCAAAATGTTAAACACACTTCAGATTCAGGGGTTCAATTAAAATTTATAATTCTGTTTTATTGTGCAGGGGAAGTGATCATAATGTGAAAGCAATGGCTTTCAATGACAGGAAACCCTTTCTGGGCAATCACACTGCAACCAAGTTGAGAGAGTGAGAAAAATGTTACTGTCTGTCCTCCCTACCTTTCATTTCTTGACCTGGCATTTCTCATAAATTACTTCCAGCTGCACAGGAATATTTATTACATCTTCTGTCTGGGCTTTGACTCTTGTTCTCCTTGCTGTTTGGTTGATGTAATGCTGCTGATACAGGAATTTAGGTCTTTTCTACTGTTAAACTCACTGTAAGTTGTTCTGGTTTAAGATTACAATATCAGCTACGTGCCTGAACACAATCTAAATCTAAGTTCACCATATTGTTACTACAACCTTTTGTGCATCAGAAGTATATGAGAATATATGTGTCTTTTTACCGTCCTGCATGCAGGGCCCAGTGAAGCAGCTCTGAGCAGGCAGGAGGTGAGGGGTTGGGCCGGGGAGGCCACAGCTGTTGCCTCGTCTCTCGTCTCGAGTGTTGTGATGCATGTTCTTGCCTTTTAGAAACTAAACTGGCCACCAAAGACCCCCCATGACCAATCGGGTGAGGGGACCCCGAGCACGGCCAGCCAATAGCGACAGAGGTCTGGGTATAAAGGCTAAAGTCCATCACCTGGCAGAGTTGGGCAACCCCTACATTTGGTGGACAGGATCTGATCCCAGGATCTGTTACCTCTTTCTTTTCTCCTGAGCAGGTAAAAAAAAGAGAAAATCAAACAATGTTTTAGTCTGCCTTTTTTTCCATAAATCGGTGGAAATGATTGTGGTGATGGTGCTGATTTTGCCTTAAAAATATGGACAAAACTTCTCCCTGATCAAACCTCCTGAAAAAAGGAAGCGCACAAAGAGAGGGAAGATTTTTTTAAAAGCCAGACCTGTGTCAGACAGATTCCTCCATTGGTGCATTCTGGAGCGCTGAAATTTTTTTATTTCAGTTTTTCCTCTTGGACCCCTTTGCAATTTTACACTTTTTATCCAGATATGGAAACTACATAAATCTGCTTTGATTATTCTCCTGACCTGTCAACACACAGTATAGAACCAAGCTTTTGAGATGCTTGGTGCTTGTGCTTTTTTGTTTGGATGGATGTGTGTAATGATAGTCTGCTGTAAAATCGGACTGTAAAGTATATGGCAATGTAGTGTGACTAAGACAGTTGGGGCTATCTGTCAGCCAGTTGCTGACGACAGCAGACTGGGCTCGAAGTGTCTCTCTGAATAGTTTAGGAGCGCTTGATTTAGTCATGGAACTTGTGGAGCCATCAGTGAGGCATGCACGCACTGACCTTTCACTGTACCAGCTGTTATTGATCAATTCCACTTCAAGTGTTTGAAGGAGTTGAGAGCTCTGTCTGGAGGAGAGAAGAGGCTCGTAAATAGATACAATGGCAAGCAGTTGTTACTCTATTCCTGACTCCATGCATCTATTCTGATTGGTTCTGCAGCTGTAGCTCTGTTGAATCCAGCTCTACTTTTAGAAACTTGCAGGAAAGTCATTTGTGCTCGCGAGGTGATTTATTAAGCCTAAAAGTCCCTGCTACTGGCAGTGTTAATATACTACACAATAAGTTAGGCATCTCTGACGGAGGATTTTTTCCCCCTTTTTTTAATTGAATATATTTCTTCTTGCACACAGGTGTTTTTCCATTGATTTGTCATGTTACTCAAAAGTAAAAGGGGTGAGCAAATAGGAAAAAAAAATTACAGTTAGTGTGTTGGAGACTGAGGTGGGAGGGTTTGCAGGGGGGGGAAACGGGCATATAGCTGCTCTATTAATAATCTCAGCTGTGAGGGGGAAACAGGTGGTGAGACGGGCAGTAAGAAAGGCATGTGGGCAGCACAGCAGAGACAGAAGGTTCACCTGTTGGTCAGCTGTGAGGAAGACAGCTGCAGAGAGAGAGAGAGAGAGAGACGGGGAGAAAGAGTAGGGGGAGGGGAAAGAGAGTGACAGACAGAGAGAGAGAGAGAGACAGGATGAGAAGGTGTCTGCTCTTCACCAGGAGACTCATAGATAAGGCACTTGAGGCACTCGGAGAAACACCTGACAGGAAATATGGTATTTTCCAGATGACGACATTGCCCAGCGGGCCGCGTCATTACATCACTGGAAATAACAAATGGATATCTTGTGATTTTAAATATATCTCATATAGCCGATATATAAAGCTTAAAAAAAACTTCTTGTCTTTTATAGCAGTGTTCCCATACTCTTTTTCAGCTTTAACAGATGGAGGGGAGAGCAGCTTGTATTTGTGTATACACTTCATTACTTGAATATGCTTGAGCCTAAGCCTGAAGCTGCACTATAACATGACATTAGAAATACCTCTAGCTTTCCTCTGTAATACTGCAGCTATGCCAAATTACTCTTGAAATGTGTTGCAGTTCCCGATTCTGAATACATTAAAAATTCCTTTCCTTTCCTTTCAGACGGAGTAAGAAGCGCAACCATGACGAAGAACTGCCACAATGATTACAAGATGAAGTTCGCTGTGGACGAGGAGTACCCCGATCTGTCCCTGCACAACAACCACATGGCCAAGGTACCAATCCTACACTGGCACTCACACTAAAGCTGTGCCATTTTGCAAGGCAAGGCAAGGCTGGCCCTCTTAGTGGAGTAACAACATGGCCAAGGATCGAATCCTACAAAGAAGTATTTTAGCAAGGCAATAATGCTTTGACATCATGCTTTTTTAGCAATGCATCACCTTCCTCTCACCACATGCCAAAGTGTGAAATCAAAAGAAGCAAGGCAATGTGTACTAATGTGAAAAGAGAAAGGGTTTTTCATTAGTGTGGACCAAGACTTAGACTTTACCTTGTTTACATTTTATCTGTAGTTTTGAATCATTACACAGCATTATTACACAGCTATGTTAAAGACTTGATTCTGATTGGTCAACGAAGGCATACTTTGGTCAGATATTTATGATATTTATGAATAACTGACCATCGCTATGGATGGTCCCTTCAGGCAGGTCGGGTATATCAATCTATGCAGAAAGTCCAATCTATCTACAAGCATTAATCAAGCGACACCTGCTGGAGCCAAAAAGTTGTCACAACATGGATATCACTTTTCATTTATTTTGGATAACATTAAACATTTGATTCAAGCAGCATTCAAGTATTATCCCTCACCTAACATAAGTCTTGTTGCTGTATCATCACTGACCTGTGTAACATGTGCTGTAGGTGCTGACCAAGGACCTGTACGCCAAGCTGAGGAGCAAGTCCACCCCCAGCGGCTTCACCGTGGATGATGTCATCCAGACCGGTGTTGACAACCCTGGTAAGAAGCAGCAAGTCATCAGCGTAGAGAAGCATTAACCAGAGACTGGGGATGCACCAATAACAATGCTGGTATCAATATTGGTGCTGATATCTGGCAAAAATTAAGTATCCATATCCACGATTTTTATTTATTAATATCTGGTACTAAAAGCCCTGAGCAGCAGGTCAGAAAACAGCAAACTGTCTTGACTTTCTGCAATTTTAGCAGACAAAAGGCTCAAATGGTAGCAAAAAGAAGGATTTTACATCAGTTATTTTGGTCAGTGACCCCAAACTAATGGTCCACGCCTAAGCTGTTCAGTGTAAGCAATGGATCTGATCAATACTCAATAATATGTTGGTCAATACTTAAAATTTCATGCTCAGTATCAGCATTGATAAAATGGTATCGATGCATCCCTACTAGAGACAACAGGGTTTGAGGAGTTTGTGGATTTAAATCAACTGAAACAAAAAGCAGACATACAGAAAAATAGTTTATACAACAGTGCATGTATTTTGAGAATGTGTGGGCTCATTAGGCAGTAAAATGATAAACCTATAAGGAGGCACAACAGACCACAGAGTCTATCGGCAGCAGCACATTGTAGCAATACTTGGACAGCAGAAAGTTGAATTTCTCACTTACTCTTCTCTCCCCGTGTCCATCAGGCCACCCCTTCATCATGACCGTGGGTTGCGTTGCTGGTGATGAGGAGTCCTACGAGGTCTTCAAGGATCTGTTCGACCCCATCATCTCCGACCGTCATGGTGGATACAAGCCCACCGACAAGCACAAGACCGACCTGAACTTCGAGAACCTGAAGGTAAGGACCGTCAGATTAGTGGTCACAGCATTTTGTTTAGAGCAAATGAAAAGGGTGTTGGTGGGGGACTGGCCTGTTGGTCAGTTTACCTGTTCAGTTATAAGAACATAGACACCGAGCTTACATGGCAGTTTGCTTGCTCTGATGCTCCATGCTAACACTTTAGCCTATGCTATGTTGAGCAATAGTACACGAATAGCATTATCTCAAAAGTGAGAAAATGACAACTTATTGCAGCTTTTAAGCAAAACAACAAGTAATGTTAAATGATGTTAAATGATAAATGGCTAAGACCGGCAGGAGAATACAATTTTAACAAATACCATTACCAGGGACTATTTTCCCTTTTAATGTATGAAGCGAATGCTACAACTAAAAATCACTGCACAGCGTGGTTGCTCACCTGAAATAGTCCCAAAATTAACCTGGCTACATCAGCTATATTAAGGATAATGATATTTAACTTTTTAAATTTATGAATCTACAGGCCATGTGCTAAAAAACATCAGTGGTTTTATAACTAAAGAGCTAGTCAGCTTGATAGCAAATAATTGACCGGTGAGACATGGATGATTTTAGCTCTATGTTTTCATCACTTGACATTTAGTAGGCCAGCAGGCAACCCTCCCAAAAACGTGGCATCTTTCTTCCTGTGAATCTTCAGTAACAAGCTAAAGCACGTTCGTACCTCATCACCACTTCCTAAACCATCTGACTTCTTCTCACCTTCCCTGTTTGTTTCTCTGTCTCACCTCAGGGTGGTGATGACCTGGACCCCAACTACGTGCTGTCCAGCCGTGTGCGTACCGGCCGCAGCATCAAGGGATACACCCTGCCCCCCCACAACAGCCGTGGCGAGCGCAGAGCTGTGGAGAAACTGTCCATTGAGGGTGAATATCAAGCTGATGTCACACTGACATCATCCAGTTTAATCTGTCTCAGTCATTACACCATAAACGTGCGTGTAGACAGGATTACTCCCAGAGGCTGAAATGAACTCTTCTTGCTGTGCTTAAACAGACAATTTTGGTACATTTTAAAATTGTATATACAGATATTCTTAGTCTTTCGCTGGACTCTCAGTGCATTTCAGTACCCTTTACACTTTTGATTAGTCCCAGCTGAGTATTCATTTAAACCGCTCTTTCTTACTTTCTTTCTGACTTTCAGCCCTCTCCAGCCTGGAGGGTGAGTTCAAGGGCAAGTACTACCCCCTGGACGGCATGACCGATGCCGAGCAGGAGCAGCTGATCGCCGATCACTTCCTGTTCGACAAGCCCGTGTCCCCCCTGCTGACCTGCGCCGGTATGGCCCGTGACTGGCCCGACGCCAGAGGCATCTGGTGAGAGACACAGAAAAACATGAAGACAGTTACACAAGAGCAGAAAATCTGATTTCGAGCCAGACTGTATCTGGATCCCTCTCACATACACGGGTAACAAGAGACAGCTTCCCCGTCGACCAAAATCTCCCATCTGCCCTCCCCTTAAAACTTTCACCATCTGTCTCTTTCCCCATGGCACTAATATCATACCCTGATTATTCCTGTTTTTAAGCATCTGTTTATTAAGGGTAACATGAACGCCACAGCACAGCATGCTCAGCTGCAGCCTTCACTGCCCGTTAACTGTGGCTTAAACATAAATCAAATACTGTGCAGTTTAGTGGGAAAAGCCATTGCCATGGCTAGAGTTTGGTTCCCACTTTTAAATTTTTGTTTGCCACTCTTGTATTGCACTCAAAATCCAGTGTTTTTTCTGTTTCTTAATAACCTGTGTTAATAATGTATTAACCATTTTTTGGCCCTTGGCGTACAAATCAAGTGACACTGAGCTGGACTCTTCTTCTCCAGGCACAACGACAACAAGACCTTCCTGGTCTGGGTGAACGAGGAGGATCACCTGCGTGTCATCTCCATGCAGAAGGGAGGCAACATGAAGGAGGTCTTCAGGCGCTTCTGCGTTGGCCTGCAGAAGGTGACAACCAAGAACACACACGCACACACAAATACACAAGCAACTTTCACTGCTTTCACTTTCACACTTTCACTTTGCACTTTCAAGAGATGCTGGCAGTGACATTCTCATTATGTTAGTTATGTAGAGCCAGCAATGTATGCAATAGGGATGGGACAATACGCTTATCTCATGATGCTATCCGATATGTTTTCATCCCCACAATATGTACTGTCACATTTTTGTGTTGTGGTATATTGAAATTTGATCCATTGTCCCGTCTCTAGCATGCCACTGTATAATACTGAAACCCACAGAGTGCTGATGTTGTAGCCTAATAGGCCAATTATGGGTACAGCATGGCACTTTTGTAATGGAAACAGTCCAAGAGGGTGAAGCATTATCACAAACACAGATGCATGCATGAAACAAGTGACATAAATTTGACCTTACCTGTTTTCCTCTCCTGCACAGTCTATATTTTTCCTTCACTTGTGTTCCTTTTTTTTTTTTAATTTATGCGTCTAAATTAAACCCTTCTTCATTTGACCCCCATCTTCTCCTGCAGATTGAGGAGATCTTCAAGAAGCACAACCACGGCTTCATGTGGAACGAGCATCTCGGCTACGTGCTGACCTGCCCCTCCAACCTTGGCACCGGCCTGCGCGGTGGCGTGCACGTCAAGCTGCCCAAGCTCAGCACACACGCCAAGTTCGAGGAGATCCTGACCAGGCTGCGTCTGCAGAAGCGTGGCACAGGTACGCAAAACAAAACGCAGCTAGTGGTTCAGGAAGGGCCTTCAGAGAAGCGAGCTGATGCTGTGCTCGGAATTAGACACATCAGGACGTGTTTGTGTTTAGAAAAGTTGGCTTTTGTCAGGAAAAATACGGTGCTGACAATATAGCTGCAGCAAGGTATTGGACGTATTGGAGTACTGGAGTAGAAAATGTCAGGCACAGCGTCCAAATTCAGTTGTGTCCCCGTTTATCCAATCTATTTCTCAGTTAAAGGTCTTTTAGCTGTCTCCTTCCTCCCCTATCATGACATAAGTGGGATACAAAGATATAGTTTATACCACAGGGCATATGGGCTAACAGTTTTTACCTGTTATTCCCCTGGTTAAGAATAAGAATATAGACCAGATTGTATTACTATTTTGTACAAAAATCATAAAGATACTGGGCAAAATTTAAAATATCCACTGAGTTCTACAGGAAGGACAGAGTTTGGGAACTGACTAATTCTGAGGAAAGCAGACTGGAGTTTCAGTATTTCAGACAGCAGGTCAGCTAACTGGTAAACTTAACTGGCAAACAATAAGCTCTGGTAAAGATGTAAAAATCCAAAATACAAATGAAACAAATTCTTTTTCCATTCATTTATGACCGTAAAGTTCATGATCTTGAAGGTCAGCAGGCTAGCTAACTAGCTTACCAAGATAGCATTAGGCTAGTATGGCTGTTGGTCTGACTAGCTAACCTAGATTACTAGGTCAAGATTTCATTATTAATTAATTTATTTTTTCAGTTCATACATTTGCATTAGTTTTCATGACATTATCTTCCTCATCTCTTCTAGCATCCTGCTTCAATAGCAAACTTGCCAAATTATGGAGCGCATATGGTGTCAAAATTCTGTTTCACTGTGACTTTAACACCTCTGAACTAAATATTGAAAGATTGGGGGTGTTCAGTGGACTATTTTCCTTACTTGCTGTTGACAGTAAACGTAACCTTCTCCCCTTGTTCTTCCCCTCCAGGTGGTGTGGACACAGCCTCCGTGGGCGGCGTGTTCGACATCTCCAACGCTGACCGTCTGGGCTCCTCCGAGGTGGAACAGGTCCAGCTGGTGGTTGATGGTGTCAAGCTGATGGTGGAGATGGAGAAGAAGCTGGAGAAGGGAGAGTCCATCGACAGCATGATCCCCGCCCAGAAGTAAAGAGGGACAATCTTACGCTTTTCTATTGACCATTCATGTGCAATCGAGCCAACTGACAGGTGTGCAGAGGACACTGCTGCTCACCTAGAGACTCTTGACTCTGCTCACCTCTTTTTCTTCCTTCCAGTTTTTTTTCTGTCCTTTGTTCTTTTTTTCACGTTCTCCTATTTTGGTCGGTAACATCCTGGGATCAGCTGCCACTGAGCTGGGCTTGCCTGGCAGACGTGGTATCACCTACTTTTTGTTGTAAAAAGTAATCATTATTACTGTTCAATAAAAAACGCCCCATTAAACAACCATACAAAATCCACTGCGTCTTTTCTGTTGCAGCAGATGTAAAGGAATAGCATTTCACTATGGAACACCATGGCCATGTGTAATTCCTCTCTTATTGACAGAGTGTACTTTTATAGTAGTAGTCAACTTGTCATGCTCAAACTTTCGTTTCCTATCCAGTTGGAAAAGAAAAAACATCCTGACAATATTGCTGTAAGCATATGTACTGTAACTGAGAAAATATGACACCAAAAAAAAAAGAAGAAGGAAAAAATGCCAACATCTGTGAATTTTATTAATCATCAGCTCCATGTTCTCCTTGTATACCACAACCACTCAATCTCAGTTTACAGTTTATTTCTGAGGGGAGAAGTTAAACAGTAGAGGAGAGTAAAATTACTCATACAGGCCAAACTGTGTGTGTTCATCAGTCTCATTAGTCTCTTTTGCATATTACATCAACTGGTTCCAAAATCAGCTCCAAAATGACAGTGCATGTTAAACACTGAGCCCCCTGGGGTCATAATACTGTAACCAACCACCATCTAGACCAGACCAATGACACCATCTCTGAGTAGATATACAAGCATGTACTGAACAATCAGTCTCCCAAAAATCATTTCAAGAGTTTTTCACAGTAGATTCCATCTTGAGACAATGTCCATTCACCTATATCAAGAGAGGGTCCTTATACAATAAGTTTATATGCTTTTTTCCCCTTTGCACCATCATTATATCCAATGAAATGCTCAGCAAACGACCAGATGCTTATTTGTGATCAGAAGACCGTAAACTAACGTTTCTATGGCTTGAATGCAACCCAGGACTTTCAAGATTTTAGGGACTTACTGGGATTGGTGTAAATTCCAGTTAATGTGGAACTGGTGTAGAGGCATTTGGAACTGCACAATGTTTTCCCATGTAAGTGTCCTTCCTATGTTTTGTTGGATCCAAAACTGTAGTTTTCTTAGTTAAGTTGTAGCATAATTCATGGCATATCTAAGGACTTTGAGGATCTCAGGAACTTAGAGGCTGACTAGAATGAATCAAACCTGTTCCTCTGGCAAACAAGATGGAGTAAAGTCATTGTACTTGACCTATGCCATTTGTATTCATAAGAGGGGGAAGGAACCTGTTCTATAACCAGCACCATTTCTTTGTATTAATTCATGTCTAAAAACTGACCGTGTCTGTGTTTCACAAAGCTCCCACTCCTAGGTGTGCATCATATTTCATTTTTTCCCCTAAAACCCAAACTCTGAAGTCATGCAGGATTGCAGGTTGGTTTTGTTCTCCATTGTCATTGACAGAAACTGCTTTAAACTAGAATTACTTCCCTTGCTCTAGCTATAAATAAACCTTGAGCTCTAAGATATATACTATATTCATATATTTTATATACAGCCATCAACTGACTGATATAAATCCTGTTTTTTAATGATATTATTCTAAAAAATAAATAAAGTACCTGTGCAAATATCCACAAATTGAAGTGTTTCACATTTAAGACATTGGCGCCCTCCAGTGGCTAGTTCTGGGTATTACCTATACAGGCACACTGGAAGGAGCTGATTCAAGTCAAAGCAAAGTGCATTGAGGTCTATATTACCTAATGCTAATATACACCACAATGAGAAACGTCCAGGGAGAGGACAAGGACAGAGACTCCTGGCATCCATATTGGTGTCTGCCTGGTGCCCTGAGGAGGAGGACAGGTCAAACGAGTCTCCTCTGTTGGGGCTCTTGTGTCATGACTCATGAAACGGCGCAGACCAAACAGGACTGAGGAGATCTCAGAGAGATAGATATATATGGGTTTACAACGTGACTGAGAGTGGGTGACGGTTGAGAGTGTTTCCCTGCCAATCAAGAAAACAGGGTCCCAAACAAATACAAAGAGCTGAGAAAGCCAAATGCTCGTTGTGAAGATCAAGGATATCCAATCGAAAAAAGGGCATCTGGTGTCACATACAAGGTGGTGGACAGCTAAGGTTGGCGTCCTTGTTCAATGTGGGGAGCTGGGGAGAAGTTGATGATGGGCGGGGAAGGAGGTTC
>OMKZ01033944.1:0-14493 GCA_900302535.1 Neoniphon sammara | reverse complement strand
CGAAAAAAAAAAAAAAAAAAAAACGTCAAAGCTGTGGTTTGATTGCTTTATTATTACAGAAATGAACAGCTGGAGGTCTCCCAGTCCAACAGATCTCCAGTCCTCTGAGGCTGCCGGTTTTACATGCAGTACTACATGTATTTCAGGTGACGGGGTAAAAAAAAAAACTCACTCGCACATGCTATTGTGCACCTCATTCTTTTGTGATGGTGAATGGTATGCTTGCAGCTGATCAGACGGCTAGTTTCTTTGTCTATAATGCCCTCACATGGTATTCCAGCCTACCTCCGTTTAATCTCTTTGGGCCTGAGCCAACTCTAAATGCACTGATCTCCTCTTTTCAGACAGACAGCAATGTCAGCAGTGTTGTGCTTCTCCACTGAGCCCCCTAGCAGACCCCTGGGTCCCTGTCTCCCATGCCCTGAAAAGGAGGTTGAACCTGTGGGGACCAGCACCATAAAGTGGCCTGGTACTCATCACCCGTTGGAGGTGTTTTGTCTAAAGCTTTTTCATTCATTTACTCTACTGTGCAAGTGTGTCTTTAACATTAAACAAGCAAGGGCCGACGTGTAAATATTTAGCCTTCCACGTTTGAGAGAGTTCAAAGGGGGCCGAAGAAATGAATGGGGGACATTCTCCGACTTCCCAGTGCATGCCGTTTTTTATCTCGACCCAGATAAAAGAGGCCGAATTGAAAGTCCATGATGGGATTTCATTGCAATACATTTCTCTCCATGGCTTCATTGTAAAAAAAACAAAAAAAAAGGACAGCAATTAATCAGAAATGCATGACTTTAGTGTGCAGTAGAGGTCGCGCGGTGCCATCCGGTTTTGCCGGTCCCTTGAGTTACCCACCACGGTTGTTGATTAATGCTGTGCCTCACATTTAAACCAGAAAAATCTACTGTCCCGTTTAGAGTAGGTTAGTTATTGGTCATTACTCAAAGTGGCAGGCATGCTTGTATGTTTAAGTGAAAGGGTTTCAGCATGGTGGGCCGGGGCTCGGTGTGAGAGGTTATGGCTGCCGGGCTCCAAAGGTCATGTCAGACACAAGCTCCGTCCACGTCGGTCAAACTCTGACTGGTGTCCACTGTCCAGACGGGCAGGTCAGGAAGGTCATGAGTCTTGTAAAACTTAAGAGCTCTGTGAGAAGTAGAGTTAATATTGTGCACTTACTGGACTTCCACATTTATAGGCTTGTATGCAATGTAGACCTTTTGGTGTGAATGTTTTCCTAGTTTTAATACATTTTGTGCCTGTAATGCAGATAAGAATATAGGCCTTATCTAGTCTGTGTTACATCAAAAAGTACATGCCTACACTATTTCTGCTCCATGACTGTCTCTTCCCCAGCATGCAGAATTACAGCTGTTGCCCTCGAGGAACAAAAATTGCATTAAATGACTTGTGACATTTAGATAAATCAGGTCCATATCTTCGTTATCTACAGCATCGGATGGTTCATGAAAGGTTGGATCATCCATCAGGAGAACTGAACTCATGGAAAATGTCAAAGCTGTCAATGAATAAGCTCTTCCTATTTGATGAACTTCAAAGACCAAGCAAGTTCCCGCAAAAATATTTCAAGTTACCTTTTTTTTCTGTTTTTTGCTGAAGCTGAGCTGGTGTTGCAACCAGGTTACATATTTTACAGAGGACACTCTTTGATCAGCTCAAATTAAGTTGCTCCTAAAGTAGATGACACCACTCTCAGGCCTATAAATGTAAATAAAAGGAGGATTTTACGTCATTTCCTTTGCCTCTGGCAGAACGAATTATGAGCTAAGCAACGGAAAGACCCAAATTCAATTTTTGTGCCTGATTCTCTTGGAATGATAATAGTGTCATTCTTATAGCAGGAAATAAATGCTGTGTGACGGTTGGTTGTTCATTTATTTGATTTGTGTGGGATGTTCTCTTAATGACTGGAAGTGAAGATGAAACAAAAATAATCAGGGAGAAATTCCATGAATGTATCTTTTTGGTCCGGAACAATTAGTCTTATATAAGTGATAGGCTATTATTTCAGTGTGGGTGAGCATGATGAGCTGTCCATAGGAATCAAGCGCGCCTTCTTCTTTCTATTCCTACTGTGGTTGTCACTTAGCAATCTTGGAGAACTTCACTTATTTTCGGAGGAATGCAATAAAACTCAAAGATAGACTTAGCCTACTTTGAACACCAAGGACAATGGCCATCATTTATCAAGTGAGTCTATGACCCACTTTGATCTTAAGAAGAGGATGCTCTATTTTTTCCACTGAAATCTCTTTTTATTTGGTTGCACAGGAAAGAACAAACTTGTGTCTTTGCAGCGAGTGCACGTACTTATTTGGAATAGTGGATAAACTGTCAAGTGATGTGGAAATTAAGTCTGGATGTTAGAAAATGATAAAATGTCAAAATAAGCATTCATGAATTATTCAGCTCACATAGTCTAGCCTGAAAAATACGACTAGACTCGGTATTACAGTTTCATTTGATGTACTTCATCTGACAGATCTTTTATTAAAAGGAAGTTGAGGAGTGCAGCGCTTCACAAACAGACATGAGGGTTTCCTCAGTGCTTAAATTTCTCCACTGTTTTCATCGAGGCCCCTATACCACCTGGAGAAAAATGTCAACTAACGGTGCTCAGTTGCTTAGACCTGTGCTCTCTTGAATGCCTGCTTCATATCTTGCGTTAACATCACTGTGTCAAGAAGTTTCACAATTTCCAAATAAGTGGGGCCCGCAGTTTCCTATGGCTGTCTCAGTTCTCAAATTTGCAAGGGTTTCAACTCCGGTTTGATGAAGGACCGCCATTGTGTTCAGTTGAGACCATTTGAGCATCGTAAGTTCTCAAGGCTGAATGCTCCTGTCTCACTCCTCTCTTTCCTCACTCCTTCAAGAAAAATGGGTGACCATTCATTCTGGATCTGCACCTGTTGAGTGGAGTGTGTGTCCTTCCCGTTTTACGTCTTGAATTTATAGCCCTCAGCTGGAGGGACGACCTTTCACTCTGTCTGTCTCTATAGGATAGCTGCAGCAGCTGTGATGGCATCACTGGCTCCTGATGTAAAAGACATTGAGGGGGATCAGGGCTCTCTGCGCCTTGAACCTGATAGCTGCCTGATTTGACATGGCATTCCCATCAGCTGTTAGTTTCCTATCTGATTGAACCGATTTCAAAGAAATAATAGGTGGATTCAGTTCTCCTTGTGGTTGTTCTATGGTCCTCCACTACTCATTTGAAACTATTGAATTTCTCTCAAAGAGAAGCAGGAAGAGCCTACTGAAATGCCCGCCGTCTTTCAGATGTGTGGTCCTTGGCATCAGAAAAGGGGCTAATACTTTTATGAGGCTAGCAGCTGTGTGAGGAGAAGCATTAGCAACGCTGACTCATTACAAAGAGTAGCTGAAAACTCTGTGCCAATTTATTTCTGTTGGATTTGGCAGTCAAAGAAGCATGTAGCACACATCCACTGAACATAACAGCATCCCAGTATGAAAAGAAGTCCCAGTGTTGTTATGGATGATTTCAGGAAGTGCTCCATTACCCAGCAGTGCCTCTTGCCCGCTGGCTCTCCTCTGGAGCAGCTGTTGGTCAGCATGTCAGTGGGTAATCTCTGAAACAGAGACCACTAATGAGCCTGTAGCTGTTGAGGAAGGCCTGGCCCTGAACCTGCCATCACACAGCGCTAAGTGACGAGGTTTCCCTGCTGCATCCGGGGCGACGCTGAGGTCAGGATGACGTCTGTCACATAAAATCTGGAAACGAGTTGATTCATCTGCGGCTCGAGTTGTCTGGCATCCTGGCTTCGCTGTTTCCTCACAGTGTGGTCGGATCAAGGATAGAAGAGCCTTTCCTCGGTCCAGAAGTGACCACAGCGGTCAGCGTGTGCTGGGGAGGTCCTCCAAACCAGAGCGGCCCAGGTCAGACCTTTGACCTCCCTCCAGGATCATTCCTACCAACAGTTGCCCCTGTGGGTGTTAATCTGATCTAGTGGCTTATTGGTAATGAGCTTGTTGTCGATGAAAGATGGGTATCAGATCATCCGTGGTGCCCTGCTGGAGGAGCTTGCTGCCGCTGCAGGCACGATACTGTTGCACATTCCTCCTGGTTCACATTACAGCAGTGATGTGAAGCACCTGGAGTTTGACGAGTTTAGTAACCAGTGACTTTATGGAGCTGATATTGCTTTCATTCAACTAGTTAGAGGCGGCTCATTGCAGATCTTGCTCCCTCCGTTCCCTCCCACAGGCTGTGAACCCGGTTGGCCTTGGCCATAGGGGGAGGATTATTCTTTAGAACGTAAATACCGATCTCTTACTGAATGAAGTGGTTTTATTGCTATGACTGAGACCTTAAAACTGAATGGAAAGGTGAAAGAAATTGGAATTTATTGATGCTTGTTTATTGTTTGGCAGTGGCCTCGACATATGATGCTGCATCTCTTCCCATGAGTCCCTTTAATATTGAAATACTATGCTGATATCATGGCCTTAGAGCTGTTTATTGCACTATGCTAGGTGGGCCACAGCCAAATACTTCAGTGTGTGACCCACTGTAAATGAGACTGTCCCTGCAACACTGTTATCATCTTCTGACCCGGTTTAATCATCTTCAGAAGAAATGGGATTTCCCGAATCGAGGGAGAGTCACTCTGTTTATTTGTCACCACAACCTTTTGCATACCTCAGTGTTTTAAAGCAGTTAGTTTGGTTTTCCTCTTGCCATGTATGAATAGCAGTTGTGCATAAATGAAAGTGCTGTGCATCGGTTTGGATATGAGTGTGTGCTGCCTCCCTGTCCATGTTGTGCGTTTATGAGAGCTGCACACTGCATGGTACATATGACTGAATGTTACTGCACAGAATATTTCATCCCAGTGCCAGAGCTAGTTTTAGCCAAGCCGCACTCGGATACCAAACTTCCAGAAATAGGGTGAGATCACGTGAGAGGCCGTGGGGCACCAGGCCAGTTGCGTCCTTTCTTTACGACCCCTCCCTTTTCCCCGCACACATTCCTTTCACTGCTCCGTCAGCCCCCTGGAAATACATTTTGACTGACGCGTGGCTCCTTTTTTTTTACAGCCATTCAGCTGCCCAAGCAGTACAGCCTCTGTGAACCATATAATGCCCTGCGCACGGGACAATGATGGAGGCAACCAATATGTCGGTTGTAAAATTATATGTAGCAGGAGTCCCTCTGTCACTGAAGGGTTCATTTAGACAACTGTTTATAGCTACTGTACATGGCACCCTGGGGTGATATGTCCACCCTATAGCTATATTCACATCCAATGCCAGTAACCACACCTTGCTATTATGTTTTTTTCACAACATCACCACTTTTGCAGTGTATCACTTGCCCAGAGGATGACATTGAATCCTGGTATCAGCTTTAAAGCTGGAGAAATTTGAGTAAGTTATTTTATTTATCTGGTTCAGGGTACACAATACTAATCGGCAGCATCATAATAGTTAGAGACACTCTCCATGAACTGCTATTGAATATTTTGACTGAATAAAAGGAACATGCTGCTAGCTAGTTAGTATACTAACAAAGAGCTTACTTTGAAAATAATTTCTATCCAACCTGACTTATATGTTTGCAGCACGCTCAACGTTATCAACTGTTTTCATTACAAAAATTACAGTCATTGAATCACCTGGCTTGAGGAAGCCATTTTTACTGGACTGGGAACTGTTTACTAGTTAACCGACGGTGCACGAGCGACACTGGCTGCTACAATTTGTGTACTGTAGTCTGAACATGAATTCAGATACTTTGGGGAAATCCCGGATTACATCTTTAAATGTGTGCATGCATAAGATCTTTTTAGAGTGTTCTCATGCTGTATCTCAACGTCTTGACATTGGTATTAACAGGGAATTGGAAGCAACGTAAAGATTACATTCCATGCACAAACAGTCAGTATCACTTACAGTATATTCTGAGGCTATATAATAAATCATTTCAGTAATCAGTTCTGTGGTATTTTGCCACAATATTTGCAAACACCTTCATTTACAAGCAGGTGATGTCCTCAGGCACAGGTTCTCACTGATTTTCTTATTTTTATATCTTATAGAGTGAAACTTGTGGGGACTTGGCGCAGTCGTCTAATGACATGTTTTGCATACACACATACCAAAGTGACTTTCCCTGTCAGCAACATCAGGTGCAGTGAAAGGAAGTGGAGGAGCAGGAATTGAGCAATCACTTCAAGAGAAAGTAAAGATCATTCCAGGTGATGTCGTCCTGTCTCTTCAAAGCCCTGCGGTTGAAGACAGTGTCAATGCCGGTGTTTAGAGATGTTACCAAAACTGCCCTCGGCATGACAGCTAAACACTATTAAAAAACTGTCATGTAAATTGCAACTTATGAAATGAGCATAGTTTTTTCTCCTAATTTTTCATTCTGACTAAGCGATCTTATGTTTTACTCGTAACTAGAAATGATAAAGTACACCAATGGAAATTCCAATTTGGAGCTCTGTGATCTCTTGTATCATGCAATTGTGTATCGTTTTGCCCAGAATTTATGTAATTTATTTGTTTTTGTTGTTTTTCTTTCCTCTCTCTCTTTTCCTCTCTGACCCTGCAGCATATTGTGCACATTTGTGGTCTTACTGCAAAGCTGCAATGTGGGAAGGAAAGGAAAATTAATATGCATCTTATATGTATGTGTTCTCTCTCTGCAAATAAAAAGTGAATGACGGAAAGTTTTGACAGATAACTTCTCTATTGCGCAGCTAACTTCTGTTAACTTCAGTTTTTTTTATGTAAAGTCATAGAGTGAAAGCAATGGCTCATATGAAAGCGTTTCATGAAGACGTGGACTATGAAACGACAAGTCAGTTATATAAAGGTTTCCCTCTGTGGAGCAAGTGTGATTATGAACAGTCATATCAGCACTCTGACACATTTTCTCCTTTCTCTGTTTTGCAGGGGTTTGTTGCAGACCCTCATGCAGCTTTCTGTCTCAATGCAGCTGCCACACCCATATAAGACTGAAGATATGGACCTGAATGGGAAGAACGCAAAGGTGGAAACGGTGTAGGATTCAGTTTTGTGTGTCATTTAACGGAAAACTCTCTCTTTCACACACACACTCACCCATAATCTGACCTAAGTGGCACAAGGCTGGCTGGCTTTTCATACTATCTATTTCCCTTTTTCTTTGAAAGGACACAGACCCACCCTCAATGGGCCCCTGTGGTACTCTGCACTGTGGTTGGGAAGTACCTAGTGTTACAACTGTCATGCTCGGCTACTTAAAGAGGCGGTCTTTGTGCAGACCAATTCAGTGTGCACAACATTCTCCCTGTAGGTCTTTTCAGTGGCATTCATAAGGATAGTAATACAGTACATTCTTTGTAGTCTTAGCATGAGAACACTCTATGTATAGTTTACGCTTTATTTTCTTCTTTGCTGTAATTAAGGAGGATCAGCTAATAAATGGTACAAAGTCAGATTTCCAAGCATGTAGAGGTGATGGAGGATGATATTTGTCTCGCGAAAGCCTTAGCAATGTTAAATCCATTTTTACTCCGGGAGTTTTCAAAGTTTTTCATGTTTTGGACCCCCAAGTTTCATTAAGCTGCAGACCCCCATTTGAAGTGATTTTACTTTGGGGACCCTGATGTGTAAAGATATTTTGGTTTGTGCTAAGTATTAAATTGTTTAGATGCCATACTTGGACATAGACAAATACATTCAAAATGGTGAGAGTAAACCATAATATTAAAATAATCACTCATACATTTTTTGTATTGTAACAATTTATCGTCAATTTGAATTCGAGTGAAATGAAACTTGCTTAGGACCCCCTAGAAGCCCCTCGAGGACACCTCAGGGTCCCTGCACCCCACTTTGAAAAGCACAAGTTTACTCACATACTTTGTCTGCACGTTTGTAATAACTTGTGTCATCTGTGTAAGTTCACTCCATTTTTTTCTCCTTGTTGCTCTTTGCGCTGCCTGAGTGTGTTCAGAAAGCTGTGTGATTTTCTGAATAAATCTTTCAGCTTGTCAGATGTTTACTGAATGTGTGTTTTCTTATTGCCCAACAAGCAAGTGAAGTGCGCTCATTACAGTCCACCAGTTAACTTAAGCCAAGCCTGGATTTTCTGCACCACTGCCTCCTGCTTACAACTGCAGACTGAACCCACTCATTCGATTCAATATACGTGCTTATCACGTAACATACGAGGGTCATTTGCACAAACACACACAAGACAACACTGCTTCATGAAATATGTGCTCTTCAAAGGAAGTCACTGCAATTTTATTGCAAAAAGTTTTAGATGGTTCAAACACGACTCACAGTTGATTTGGTTCAGTACAGTGTTTTTTATTGCAGGTTTGGACCAGTAAAAATTTCTAACATTCTACACACACATAAACTACATCAACACATACTGTACATGTGACAGTTTTTTGGCAGCTGCAGAGCATCAGCTGCAGAGGAGTTAAAGCTGGAGCAGGTGGGGGATAAGTGCCTTGCTCAGGGGCACAAATCGCTAGGATAAGATGTATTTTTTTTCGGATTGTTTGCGCTCATTTGAAACTTGGTTAGATCTGAGGGAAAAAGAGAGAAGGTTAAACAAACAGACGCCTCGTTAAAATAAACTTAGTCAGCCCCCACTCCCTGTCTCTGAAGTACAGGAATGCACTGTCAAGTGTCACCTCCCACGCCAAGTTTCTACAGGACTTCAGGTGAAGAATGAAGTGCAGATACCCACCCAGCAACCAGGAAACAAAGGAAACTGCAATCTGGGACAGCTTGACTCCCAGCTTGGTAAAGGATGACTGAGTTTCCCACCATCATGCCATCTCATCATACCGGAGGTGGCCACAGATGGTTTAACACACACAAATATACACTTGACATACAGTGGCATGTGTACACACACTGAACACACTCAAAATGTACTCTTCATCAGTTCTTTGTTACAATGGTGTAGATTGCAGGGATTTTTTGTGGCCTCAGGCAACTCTTGTTTTTAGTGTCTGCACACACTAGATAGAACATTTGCCTTGGAATTTATTACATTGTAATTATTCATGTCTACATACTCATACATGTGAGCTGAAGTGTGTCAGCTTCAAAGGGGGAAAGCACCCTCCTTTACTTTCTGATGCACTTTTAGTTTTAGTTTTACATAGCTCCAAACTAGGTTTATGTAAAATCTAATGAAACATAATACAGCTTGCTGTGCAACAAAAGAGAAGCTACCTGAGGAAAGAAAGAGAAATGGTGAGAAGCTGTGGAGCCAAATCATGCTCTTCCACCATGTTGTGATGATTTACAGACTTATAAACTGGTTTTAATGTAAATTTAACTGCTCAAAAGCATGCTTCGCATGTCTTTCTGCTCACAAGGTCACTAAAGTGGGTAGTGTGGGGAGTACATGAGTGTCATCTCAATCACAAAACAGTGAAGAGCATGTATGCATGCATGTATGTATATATAGTATATATATTTTAACATAAAATAACAAGTAGAGTTAAAGCTGATTCACTCAAAGTCTTTGAGTGCAACTGTATATCTACAAGAGTCATTCAAGGTAATACATGCGTCATCTAAGCCTTTTAAAAGAAATTAAATCAGTTTCATTGGCTTGAATGTGAAGTTATCTTGGTCTTTTTACAGCACATTCTCAGTGTGAATATACAATAAGTGGCTGAATCAGGTTTGCTATGGAAAATGTATTAAATAGATAAGTAAAGCTGATTTGCATTATAATGAGTTCCCTCACACTTTCATTGGGTTCATTTTCATCACTGTCATTTGATTCATTTCCACATATAAACTAGGTAGAGCTTTTCCATTTAGGAAAATGGCTTGACTGTCTGACCTTATAGTCCATGGTCCAGCCCCAGTTCACGCCCTCGGCCTTTTGATGTGGCTGGTCTGTTTGTTCACCAGCGCCAGCGGTCTGCTCTCTCCCATTCAACGATGTGGCACTTGCTAAATCCCTCGCCCTGGCCTGGCAGCAGCAGCATTGTTTGCCTTTTACACTAGGAGGTGTGAAACATGCGGTCTCATTCACACTTCACGCATCCCAGTCCCGACTGCAGTATCCATTCTGCTCAGACCAGGAATCAGGTGTGACTTCTCACCTGCACTCAAACGTTTCAAATTCAACACAGATTCTCTCCATCAGACAGCCGGCACTCTGCTGTCAGAATAGCACCACTAACCAAGTAGGAGTTCTCTTTGCTCCTTGAAACCATGAAGCTGATGGGTGATGTATGACCCTACATGCATGTCCAGTTTCAAAATCCATCAGGTAACAGTAAAAACTCTGATAATCACTGTTTTGTAAGTGACATGGCATGCTAACTCACTTCTAAAGTCTACAGACTATGATTCTAAGAAAATCAATTTAGAGCTCCCTGAGTCACCATTGAAGAAAACTTTCTGAATCATTGCTGACAGAAACTATTGAAGAAATGTGGCGGTTACATTAAAAGCATTGCTTGGTTGCTCACTGATAAGTACTCCAGACTGCATGGCAACAATTTAGTTGAGGATCAAGTTATTCAATATTTACAGACTTTTTTTTTTCAACATTTTGTTTGCTCAACTACAATGAGTCACTGAGATATGCATGCATAAAAATAGAAATATGTAGTGAGCTGAAGTGAAACACACTGCACCACCACTCCAGTGGCTTTGCAGTTCACTGTCTTGAATACGTTAGAGGTGAAACTGTAGAGGGGAAACCAAAACTATACTCTTAAGTTCCTCTTGTCTTGACAAGTGCACCAACGCCATAAATGGTAGAGAGTTTCATTCACAAATTTGTACTCTGTGAACCCGCAATAGTACCCACTGGCACCTCTGGTATTAACACTAGTGGATGACTTGCAACTTGTCACAGCAGAGGGCATTGCCAAACACATGCATGCACATGCCTTCAGTATTCTACTGTGGCTCTTTGCACAATTACACACCAAACTGTGCATGAATGCAAATAATGGATAGGCAAAATATGCATTTTTCTGATGCATTCCAAACTGCACACAAAAATGTTGATTTCCCTACAGAATTCATGCCTTTGATCTGTACTCACACATTCTGAGCATAAAGGGCCCTTTTCTAATGCTGACACGCTGTACCTATTACTTGACAGAGAAACCCTTTCAGCTGCTTCATTGTGTCTACTTTCATAAGCCTTCAGCTATGCAGCACTGTGGCATCGGTTTGTGGCTGACATTAAAATTCCTTTACCTGTAATGTGTGTGTGTGCGTGGGATGGGGGATGGGGGGAGGGGGGGTGTATGGACTTGGGAGTTATTTGAAAGAGAGTCATCTGAGGTACAGCATAACCAATTACAGCACAGCATCCACATACCAGTATATTTTCAGTAACAAAAGGCTACATAGATCAGATTCCTCATAAGAAATGACAGCAGAGAAAAAGACTAAGGCAGAAATGAACAAATCTGCATGTTTTTATGTGCAGGGCTTGGAGACTTAGAGTAATTTACCAATGAATCCCAGCTATTAAAGTGAGTTCTTCAGGTCTGCTTTGACTCTGTGGGCTAGTATCATTATTACTTTAGGTTGTTGGGGGTGAGTTAAAAATAGAATAGGCCCATTAAGCATTAATATGTCCTCATCAGCTAATCTTCAATTAAAATAACTGCTCAAACCACCAGTCACTTAATCCCTTTATCTAATGGATCAAGTCCAGGTTGGCTAGACCGATGTGCATGCATATGTGTGTGTTTGTCTGAGTATGTGTGTGCTTGGTGTTTGTGTGTGAAAGCGCCTTATCTTACAATCAAGAAATATTATACAGCCCCCACTCACGCATCATCTTTTTTTCCACTCTGATCTTAGATATGCAGCACTTCCTATAACTCCCTGAAGTGGTGTGTGTGAATCTGTACGTTAAGAAGTGTGCAGGCGTGCTGCAGGTGAGCAGCTGACTTAGCGTTCCCAGGCCTTGTGTAAAAAATAGGCAGACAGCTGTGGGAGGTCTCTCAGTGCCTGTACTTGGCAGGAGTGTGTTCCAAAGTATGCCCTTTCCTGAGTCAAGCACCAGCACAGGCTGCTACTTGCTCCTGTCCAACTGATCTGCCCGCCCACACGTGGGAAAGCACTTTCCAGGAATCATGCTCCACCGGTCTCCATGCCCAGCCAGGCACTTTTATTTCATTAAAACCCATCACTTTGTTTGGGTTAAAAAGATTTCTTAAAATAACATTCTGTACAGTACGGCACAGTAAAAGGCTATAAAGTTCCAATGTAAATTTAAACAGCAGCCTTTAATCAAAGGCCTGGCGCGGACTCACAAATAGCGATGATAAAACCGAAAGTGATCTTAATGCTGTGAGCACACCCTACACTGCCGAACGAGCCACAGTATACAGAGCTGTCACAGGCTGTATAGACTTGAACCACTGTGCATTTCCAACACACTATATCAAAAGGCTTCACTATTTAGCCCACCCCATTCCTGGCTTTGACATATAGGCTCTGGCACTGCCGTCACTGCTGAGGTTTCCAGTTAGCTTGCATTCAAACACGGAACTATGACGGAGTATTGAAAGGAATTTATCCCAGAGCGATGTCACTCAGTGCAATGTATGGCTCTAATGGCTATTTAGCTTGCTAAAAAATACTAAAGCTACTAAGAAATTGCTCTCAGGCAGACCCCTGACATTTGTAATGTGTCTCTGCATATATTATTGCTCCTACTGCACCGACTTAATGATACTTTGACCCTAGTGTAAATATGTTTTTCCATTTTCAGCTAGCTCTCAGGATGGATTTGCATTTGTGCGTGTTTTCAAAAAGAGAGACACCGACCCAAATGACACCGGTTGCATGCATGCTCACAAAATGTCTCCATCATAACTGCCAACTGTCAGCATATAGCTCATTTCACGCTGTTTATGTGACACAATGAGTGTCACATAAAAGTAAACAAGTTATTTTCAGATTCCAGAGAAAACGATAAAATGCTTTTTGATGTCTGTGGAAAATGTACAGCGATTTGGGTATTGAAAAATTCAGTTTTGCTTAATCTATTTTGTTCACTCTGAGTCACCATTAGGGGAAGTTGAAGCTCTCTATATGCATATATGCTGCTTGAGAAAAGTAGTGCTGCCTTATGAAGTGCCTTTTACAAATCATACTGCCTGCCTTGGGGCCTCCCCTGGTCACCCTGCCTCTCAGTTCTGCTAAGCCACTCTCTATCACACCATTAACCTCAGTGATCTTTCTTACTACTGTACTGGAGGAAAATTACCGCCTCTCACTCAGGACTCTTCTCATGAGTTATATAGCAAATGTACATACCAGAAATGTACATTCAGGTTCTCAGTAATTACTGCAAGATAATTCTTAAGAATCGAGCTAGATTTCACCTGGTGTTTAGGTTTTCTCATGAGACAGAAAATGTTTAAATATCCCATGATCAAAACAGGAACTGTCCTTTAATGGCATTTAACAGCCGAGCAGTGGCAGCAGCTGATGCCTGCTGTCTGCATTGAGCGGGAGGAAAGTGGTCAGAGCTTCACTCAGCCAGTGGTCTTTCCATGCTAACAGCAGGGAGGCCGACAAGTGAATTACCTTCACGTTTACACAGATGCTGACATTTAGACAGGGCCATGAGAAAGGGTAAAGACAGAGAGATCAAGTTGCAACAGTGAATCTTGCTGTATGCCTCTGTTTATGGTAGAATGTGTTGTTAAGGCCAACATAACGGCTGGGGGAGGACGGGGCGTCTCACTAGTGTGTTTACCTGCTGGGTTTGTGTTAGTGGATGACACTGTTGCTCTTTGCCCTCCGCAGGAGTCTCTCCTCGGGAAAGGATACGTCGATAAGGGTGTGTGAATGTTGGTTAAGCAAACTAACATCACTCATAGCTGCTTTCTGACACCAGTATTTACAGCTGATGGAATCTTGAACATGTAGGAAAAAACAGCTGAAAGTTTCTCACAAATGGGGCTTGTTGGACTTTGATGAAAAGCGCACAACCTGTGTGCATAAACAATTCAAATTGCGCAATTGCAGACTGCATCAGGAACTGCTCAAAAGGAAACCAACCTGCATGATGTGTTGTGGTAAACCACGTTATACTCAGCTGCAGCTTTTAATGTCTGCATCTTCAATGAAGGACTGTCATACAATGAGTCCTTGCATGATTATCACCATACTGACGTTTCTAGGAATGATGGTTGTCACCTCTTCATAGAATGTAGAGCATGCCTTCTCTTAAAATAAAACAGCGGCTTCCTCTTTGCATCACTTCAAGCACAGTTTAAGTGCATTAAATTTTGGAGACACTAGCATTTGTGTTTCAAGGTACACTAAGTACCCCCACCTTTTAAAAAAACAAGCGTAATGAGCCAAAGGTTGATGATAGCGAATTAGCCCTGATGAAATGATGTCAGAAATGTGCATGAAATATGCATTGAGAAACACATAGTCCAATTTGTTTGAAAATAATTTGCCATGTATGGATATTTGGCTCAAGCAGACACC
>OMKZ01033943.1:0-13649 GCA_900302535.1 Neoniphon sammara | reverse complement strand
TCATCTCCTTTGGATCTAGATTATGTGTTCAGTGGTCAGGCAGAGCAACCACAGAGCTTCGCTTCACACTAAACTTGAGCTGATACAGCTTAGAGCTGCTGCACAGAAAAGATCCACACATAAAATGGTCAAGGCGATTTGTGTATTTGCCTCGTGAAATGCGAGTACCAGTATTTCTGAACCACGGCTGTTTGATTCTACCTTAATTATTACTTCAGACTGTTGTTGAGCATTGATATTCTGTTGCCATTTTGTTCTGATTTCTCACAAATTTGCTTTGTATCATTTAGCTTATTGCAAAGCCAACAGTTCTCCATTTTCATTCAGAGAGAAAGCCACGCAGCGCTCAAAGGTATCGCCTTTTTTAGAGTCACTCTACTCCACCTCAACACATATTGTATCATTAAAGCATGATGGAGAAACTTCCCACAGAAGTTAGCTAGGCACTTTCATCAAATGTAATGGTTCTGTGGGTTTCTAGAGTGTTTAAACTAGATTTTGAGTTGGAAGCCTTTGGGAATGATGAATCAGCACAAAATGGCTACCAAATATCTGAAGACATTAAAAAAAAAAAATCTAAAATGAACTGAGGTATATCATATAACTCTAAATCTAACTATAAAGGTGAGAACCAGATGTGAATACACTGTTGAATTTCTATTATATTGTTATTTTTTTTTTTTTTTACTTCAAAATATGGATGACAGGCATTGGTTCACTCTTACAGGCGCTGTCCCTCATACATTCCAGCCTGTTCTGTCACCCAACATTTACATCCTGCCAGACTGTTTAACCACCTGCTTAGCTGAGCGTTGAATCGTACCTTTCCAAAGCTGGCAGCATTCACAGGCTGTGTGTCATGCTTCTCACTGAAGTCTAGGTAATGCATGTAGAGGGCACTTCGGGGGATACACACACCTTCAGCTGTCTCATAGTTCTCCTCCAGCCTGTGAGCGACAATGAATTCAATCAGTATGCAAAAAAAGAAAATACTGGTCAGCACTGCTAAATTATTGCATTCCTAGAAAAAACATGGGACACTGATGTAATTTTACTGTAAATATGTAGGAGTCCTGTGCATAAAGAAAATTAAAATAAATCTGGGAAACAAGGCATGCAATGTAATTAACTAAGAGTCGTCTGTTTGATGATATTGCAGCTCTTTGTGATCAGCTGTTTCTCACTCTAACTTTGGGCACAACTAGTACTTGATCATAGTTGTGTTTGATCAAAATATGTGGTGAAGCACCTGACATAGAGAGTCTTTCTCCAGTAGTTAATTTGAATTAAGCCTGTTTTCACTTGAGGAAGCACATTATGCTGCCACTTTCACTTTATATTCCTCAAGTAGATGCTGATGTGTGATGGAGGACATACATTATATGTAGATTAGAGCAGCTCAGATGAAGTAACTAAAACAAAGCAGGAAAACAGAATTGTGCCTTTCTATTTCCATGCACCATATGAGAGGTGCATCACATTTTAGATGAAAATCATGACAGAAATTTAAAATGTACATTTTCTCAAGTCCCAAATTCCAAAATATTATTTTTTTTGACTGGGATTTTCTGAGCTAAGATATCAGTAATAATACAAGGGCTGTGATGCACCAGTACCGCAATTATAAACCAATTATAAACATAGTAAGTTTGTATTGTAAAACATGCCTTTACTTTGACCTTTATCCAAACAAAAATACAGATATCTTTTATTTTGAGGATTAGTAGTCTGATAATTCAGTTTCTGTTTTGATCAGAATAGCATCTGTCTCAAGTACTCACAATGTAAAGTGATCCAAAGTATTACAAGAGAAAGTATTTCTGTGTATGAATATTAAAAACAAATTACAGGTGCATAATAAGATTAAGTTGTGAAGATGCTAAATGATATTTTTCCAAATTTCTTATATTGTTGTATAGTAACTCCAAATAAAAGATTTTTCTTCCAGTATTTATAAACAAACAAAACAAAAAATGATTACATCAAAAACACGTCTGTATTTATGGCTTACTGATGCATGATGCAAATGCTTACATCAACTACATTTGAAAATGACAAAAAAAAAAAAACAACAACTCCTGTCCAATATTTTCATCTCGATGAAGAGAGCAATATGAAGACAAACTGGAATCACCTCCTAAAACTAATTTACCATTATGTCTGATGTCACACTGCAGATTAGCCAACTTTTTGTGTTTCCTGCCTCTACATACACAACTCTATGCACAAATAAAATATTATACCTCTGCATTCAAGTGGTCTGCCATCTCACATTTTTGATTTACTATTTGGGCCTTTCTGGAGCCCCTTTTCTCAATGTCTGATCAAATATCTTACTCATAACACTACTCACTGTTTACAAAAATCAATATAGTGGCATACAGGTGGGACATTTAAAATTATTCACAGAGACGATTTTTTATATCTAGCATGGCTAAAATCAGTCTTGGTTTCCAAATCACAAAGTTAACACTATAAAAGTGTTAACCAATTATTTAAATGTAAAGATTACCGCTGTGAATTTTCACTGAGAATTAGTCAAAAGGTAAACATACTGTTGAAAAATATTATTATCAAGTATTATTATTATAAACTTGCTTCTAATTACTTGGCATTCAGACTTTTTTTCTTGGGCTTCTCTTGAACATTAGTGTTGCACAGTGTAAGCAGACAGTTCAAGTTAAAAACCATGATGATTAATGAAAAACATTGACTCACTAAATGAGTAAGAGGCTTTTTTGTTCTAACAAGATAGACTCATGGGGATTTCAGGCCCATGAGTGCATTTCATTGCTGCCGTTTGAAACCAAATGTGAATGAGAATTTTGTTCATTTGCATTTTATCATTTCTTTTTTACACATTATTAAAGGACAAAATAAAGGTAAAAAAACAACAACAACAACAACAACAAAACTTACCACTCCAGAGTAGCGGGTGTCGAATGTGGTTTCGAAGCTCTGTTATTTTCCTTTTCTTCATCTATAACATAAAATGTTTTTGTTTCTTAAGTAAAATTGCTTGAGTTAGTAGAACAAAATGAGTGACAACACACATGCGGCACTAAGAGCGCTAACCAATATTTATATAACAACAGAATAATGGCCAAACATATCATGAATACTTTTTTGAAACTATTACTATACTATATATATACTAATACTATAGGCACAATAATTGCAGTAAGGCCTGCACATATGTTTTGATAGCTTAAACTGTTGTAGACACTGTATTAACGATAATATGAATGAATGAGGGCTAAGGAATGCATTTCAAAACATCAATTTGGCCAAGCAGTAGTTTTTACTTAGTGGAAGACTATTCATTTCATGCTTACTTTCATCGTTGGACATATTCCCCAGGGAGGTGTGACTGGAGTATCGCTTGCTCTCACTCTCAATGAGGCATCTTTCAATCCAGCTCTCTAGAAAATACATCATGGACCACAGTTAAAACATAGCATTAAACATAGCACTTTTTTTAACTCAACTCAGAAAAAATATGGGACCACATTATATAGTTATTTTGACTTAAATTGAGAACATGACCCAAAATTTTCACTGTGAGCCTATCAAGTTTGCCATCAAGTCAAAACATCACTCTCTAGCAGGTTTTGACCTATTTACCCTATATGTTACAGCTGTTTCACTTTGAAGTTTTGTTTTAATTAATTTGCATTGAAACTGCAACAGGTGCCACTTTTAAAACTCACTTTCTGACTGACCCATTTTGTTCACCCAAGGCTGTATTTATATAAACAGTGCAAATCACCGCCTATACAGGACACTTTAAATGTCACTAATGTGACAGGGTGAGTTGAGCTGACAACAATCGATTGTATTGCCACTAGTGCAGCCATGGCTCTATTTGAGATGTTTTCACCAAAACGGCAGGAATCCTGCATTGTTCCTGGGGGGACTACAAGCGTACACACTCGTCCAAAAGAGCCTGCGCACATTGCTGGACCGGTCTCATGGAATAGGGGCCATTGTCCTGTTTTAATTTCTACTTAAAAATAGCTCAACTGGTGTCCTTTCTGGGACGGAGCGGTCGTAAAGCACAAAGCCTTTCTTATAGAAACAGGCTGAGAGAACAGTTCTGCATTTAAATTATATATTTTTTTAAAGTAATCGAAGTAGTTGCTATTTAAAAGCAACAAAGTACCCAAAAGTACATGTTTAATATAATGCTTGTTTAATTCAGTGCAAGGAAGCATTCTTTAATCAATCAATCTATAAATCAATCAGTCTGTCAATCAATTTTCTGTGACTAATAAGCTAGAATGTTTAATCTGATTACATGCTTTTTCCTCTCAGGCTCAAAGTTTATGAGCACTATTTTTTTAAATGATTAGTTTGTTTGCAAAACTTTTTTCATCATATTTACAACTAAGTAACTGACACTGATAAAAAAGTACTGTGGAATAAAAAGTAGGATATTTCACTTCAAAGGTAGTGAAAAAGTTTTCTATACCCTAAAAAGGAAAAACTCAATTACTTAAGTAGGTTTACAGCACTTAAGACATTAAAGTACTAAAAAACTATTAATTCCCACTATTTGAACAAACACACACACACACACACACACACACACACAACAAACCACCACATAATATTTCTTGAAGTTGTGTAAATCCCTTTTTTCCGCATGGGAACTGACAACAGTCCCCATAGCAGCAGTTGCCAGGACAGACGGTTGGCAAGGCGACCTGCTTCGTCCAGTCAAAGGGGGGTTTCCAGAGGAGGTCACAGAAATTGAAAAGTTTTAGGGACTTAGAAAGTTTTCACTTGATGAGGAATCTACACCTAGATGTGTGGCACGTGCTCAAAGAAAAGGTCAGACTGCCATTAGCATCCCATCGCTGCACGGAAACAGGGACGGAGCGGGCTCAAGGCCTTCTGATCCCAGCAGAGGTGTAGGAAATGAGAATTTCTGTTTTTATTTTATTTTATGATAAATATATTGTGAATAAAATATGATCATTATTAAGAACAGCGTAGTCCAAATTAATATGGTGATTATTACCATTACCATTAATCAGATGTTAATGCTATTCTACATAATATGCCAGTTATAAAGCCTATTACACTATTAAGAAAAACAGAATGGACATTTGCATTTTGATGCTCAATAAGACACCAGCAGTGTCATTCAAAGACACAAATACAGATTTTGACACGTCTAATCATGATACTGGCTCATTTTGTGCAGGCTGATTTGCTGCTGGTTATGTCCATCTGAGAAAGCCAATCCCTGGACATCAAAAAGTGAGTCCACTGAAGTGAAGCTAATTCTCCACAGAGGCTCAAATCCCAAGCTTCATTTGCCACAGGCACAGATAAGTTGGGGATCTAAATAATTGGATTAAATTTGATCAACAAGTGAAACGGATGTTAGCTCATTTATTAATGCACTTTCAACGCTAAACTGCCCTACACCTCACCAGTACAATAAGAAGTAGATTTTATCTTTTAGACTTAAACCAAATTAAAGTTCACTAACCAGAGTTGGAATTCAATTTCATCATGTATTTAAATTTTAACAAATGGTGTCACTTCTCAGGGGATTAAAAAAGAAGAAACTGCTAAGACTTTACGATTACTTTGATTGCAATCTCACATACTGCACATTAAGGCTTAATACTTTTTCAAAGCAAAATAAAGCATTTATGATGCTAATGTATAAAAGAAAAGAAAAAAGAAAAGAAAAATATTTTATTCATAAATTCTTATTGTTTTAGCAGTTTTCAGTTGATTTACTGATGATGCTTTTTCAGTTTTTCCAATTTTGGCCTTATCGGAAAGTAAGCTGAAAGGAGCAGGTGTAAAGTGCACCATATTGTGTTTGTTGTTTGTGTTTTTTCCCCTTTAAAATGATGAAATTTGAGATTTCTTTTACTGGCTGAATTAAATAGATCCATGAAAAAACATTGCCAGTAGCAGCAATCAGGTGGAGATATTGTTAAAAAACGTGAAGAATATTTCACTACATTCCACATTTTTTTTAATCAGTAGGTAAGTTTGTATTACACCACAACATCTCTTCTCATTACAGCTTGGGACTACAAAACTGTCCACGGTCAGTGAGTCAAATTGCAAGATCGAATTAATGGGAAAAAAGGTGAAATCATCAATCAAACATCCAGACACTTCCTCTAAATGACTATAGAGAAAGTTTGAGGCTTCCAAAGATCCAGCAGCAGAAGCATGTTCAATTTTCCTGAGCAGAGGCTGATTTTCTCCTCACGTCCAGACAAGGCAAAGCAAGCAAAAAAAAAAAAACAGTGGGACTAACCTGTGGAATCCATATCAGGCTCCTCCAGCAGCCCGCAATGCATCCTCTTCCCATCAACGACACTGGCTCCTCCAAGAAAATGGCTTAGTGCACGTTTCCCCCTCCTCGGTGGGTCTTCCCTTGTCTTGCTCTGTGTTTCCGTGACCACTGCCCGTCACAGGAGATGTTGAGGATCTGAGGTTCGCCGAGAGAGGGGTGGTGTTGGTGGTGGCTGTGGAGGAGAGGGGGAGGTGGGAATAAGGGAGGAAGGGGGTAGAGACTCCAGAAATCCAGCGGGGGGAAAGCCAGACCCGTCAAAATGTTTGCTGATGTTTCATGGGAAAGGGGCTGATTTTATAGGAGCCCTGATGGGGACATGTCATTGATAGGCTTGGAAGGCTGATGAATGGCCCCAAGTCAGATGGGGATGTGGCAAGGCTCACTGGAAGTCTTTTGTGGGGCTGTTTTGAATAAGAAAAGCTCCCTCCCAACGAAAAAAAGAGGCTTAGATCTACGCAATCCTAACACTGTGGCCTCCCCGTCTTCCATTATGGCATTTAATACGTTTTTATACACCCCCCAGCTCCAAATACACATACCCACACAACCGCCGCTCCCGCCATCCCTTGTAATTTTAACTCCCATTCTCAGATCTCATGGACACTTGTTGGCACATTTTGGTCTTGGTCTTTTCCCTCACTGGCGTGACACTCCACACATTTGATCACGCATCGTTAGACCGTCTTTGTGATAACTTTTTAGACAGTTCACACACTTTCTCAGCGACCCAAACCGAACTTGGTAAAATATTGCAAGTGTGAATTTTTTTTCGGTGGAGTTCTCGCTGCCTTTACTCTCTCTTTCGCTGTGGCAACCTTATTTTGGTGTGCCTCTGAGAAGAGGGAATGGTCACAAAGGGGGGAAGTAAAAGTGCAAAGCCCGAGGCTGGGAGGGCTCTGATGGAGTGCCTGAGAGCTGGAGAAGGGAAAGCTGTGATTAGAATATGAATGGAACCACAGGAGAGGGGGAGAGGAGAGGGGAAGAAGAGGGAGAGGAGAAAGGCGGATTATGGCTGAATTACTCACCACACCATGGATAGCAAAGGAGGACTTTCTCTTCCAATGCGCAGGCGTGGGGACCGCTGCCTCTACTCACCAACAAACCATGCAGCCCACGCTTTGCCACCTGGGAGCACGTGTGGGACAGAGGCAGCAACAGACGCACAGGACACACTGCACACAGGACATGGTCATACTTTGTTTAGACGGGGATGTCTACTGATTTAGACTGACAAGGGAAGAGTTTAATAAAACAATTTTTAAGAGTCAGGTCAAAAAGACTTAAGAAAAACTAAAAAAATATATATATATATATTTGAGGCATCTGCAACACCACACTGATGTAACAATACATAATTTTTAACCCTTTGAATTTAATCCCTTCAATATTAGAAGGATGAAGGGAAAGGAAATATACTTTAATGACTGTCTACTTATCACTAAATGAATTTTAATGAGCGGTGCCCTTCTGAGCAGTATTAAGCCTAATTCACCTTTGGGTACAAAAACACCACAAACAGGACTACTTTTATCAACTTTATGAGCAACCAATTAGCTTCTGATGGGCTTTATTAGATCAGGAAGCAAACTTAGAAACTTTAACCTGAAATTTGCATAGTGAGGGCAAACTTCAGTGAATGACCATTTCAACATGTTCCCATGAGCAGTTTCCCCCCGCAAAAGCATCAGGTGCACCCCAAAATTGAGCAGTTCGGTGTGTTTGTGTATTTTGCATCTGTTACCGATTTCCAAATAAGATATGACTTTTCAGAAAAGAAAAAATGAGATTATACACCTGGTAGTGTCTTCTTGCCATTATGCACACTAACTTTGTTTAATGCTTCTGCTGTATGTCATTATGGCAAAAAGAAACATCAAGTCTACAGTCAAAGAGTAGAAAACACAACAGCTAATTTTGAAGTATTTTTTGTGTTTATTATGTACACATACAAAGAACATCACGTACTGATGGTGAGGTTTGCTTTGAAAAACTATTAACAATGAGAAACATGAAAAAAAAAATTCGACAGATTTCTGGTTTGTAAACAACACAAATTGAAAATGTTCATTTTTCAAACTTTGTCTTTTAGCCCGTTCGCTTCTTTAGTGGCCTTCACGACTTAATTTGTGTCAGACTTGTTCACTTAGATCATTGGCTCTAAACCGTCCCTTTTCTAACTTACACAAACCCTTTTATCTGTTCATGTCCAGTCACTCGTTGTAGCGTGCCAGTTTGAGGCGAGGCACGATATTCATGGACTGCAGCTCCTGGAAAAGCAGCTTGCAGGCGTAGGGGATGCGCAGGGAGGAAACATGGCAGGACGATTTACAGTAGTGACACCTGGAGCAGAGCACAGGAACACAGAATTAGACCAGGGACACCCTAGAGCAGTGGTTTTCAAAGTGGGATGTGAGGACCCCCAGGGACTCTTGAGGTTATTCCAGGGGTCCTAAGAAAACTGAGGGATAGTTTAATTTCACTATAATTTAATCAAATAGCAAAAAAGTATGAGTCTCACCACTTTGAATCTATGTATGAGTGTTCAAGTATGGCATCCAAATAATACTTCTACAAACCAAAATTTCTTTTCATATCAGGGTCCCTACAGGGCAAAATCCCTTCAAATGGGGGTCTGCAGTTTAATGAATGTCATCTTGGGGATATGGAACGAGAAAAAAGTTTGAAAACCCTGCCCTAGAGGATTATCAGTTGTATTTCTACAAGTCTTGCCAATCCAACACCCCAGTCTGAGGACTGGGTGGACAGATGGTCGGCAAAAAGTATCTGTTAGTGTGAGGAGTTTGTATGTAGCCTGGTCAAGCTGCAGACTGATTTGAGCCACTCTTGTCATAAGAAACATGTTTATTATTTACACCCGACGTCCAGACGCATCTTGAACAAGTTCTATGGTGAGTAATGATCAGAGATTCACTCAAAGAGTGGAGATAGTCAGCAGCAATGATAACTAAGCTTACAGTGAAGTGAACCAGAAATGTTATGTTATAAAGTTATATTAGTGGTATTAATTCATGCCTATTTAAAGTCCTTGAAACTGAAAACTTTGGGAACTCCTGCTTCAAAGTGAATGGAAGTTGCCAGTCTAGCTGCCGTCATCTTTTTCCTGGTGAAGTCGACACACCGCCAGCTCTGCTGCAGACTGCATACAGACAGGCCATATTAACCATGTTTCTCCTGCCAGAGCTTTAGCCAAATCCTCTTTTTGTGTGTTTTGTTTTGTTTTTGTTAGTGCATACTAACGTGCATCATATGAGTTCCCATGAGATTAGATGTGATGAGATCAGTGATGTATCAGGAGTCTGCAGGACAATCTTCGTTATACTGCTGAACAGAACACCATATCCTTGCCTAATTGTCTGGTGTGGGCACGACCGATTTAAAAAAAAATTAATCCACTGTTAAGTATGTGATACAATGCATTTTCAAGAGTGGCTAGGATTTTGAAATTGTTCAAACACGTATAGTAACTCATACTAAAACTGAAAAGGACTCATCTGTGGTTCAGTTTGGATTTACTGAACAGTAAAAGCAGCACCAGCTCTGCAGAACTCGGTGCAGCCAAAAACGCTCAACTCACCAGCCTGAGTATCCCAGCAGCCCACACTGTCCACACACATCCACCTCAAAGGCGTCACTGGAGATCATGAGGCGTTCCAGCAGCAACATGCTGGCTCCGTAGCCAATCAGACAGTCACGCTCCATCTCCCCCAGGCGCAGACCTCCATCTCTGGAGCGCCCCTCGGTGGGCTGCCTGGCAGGGGGGCGCGGACGCAAAGAGAGAACACAGACAGGTAAAGAACTGAAGTATGACTACAGAATGACCCTCAGAAAAGCTGTAAAAACCCTTCATGGAAATTTAAGTGCCTGAGAGTTTTGTGAGTTAATTTTGTTTTTTAAATGGAACTAAATTAAGCCCGTTTATTTTAGCGTTACCTGGTCAGAACAGCTCTAGGGCCGCGGGCCCTGGCATGCATTTTGTCCAGGACCATGTGCTTCAGTTTCTGATAATACACTGGTCCGAAGTAGATATAGGCCTCCAGTGGTTCTCTGAGAAGGAGAAAACAGTCAAACATAGATAAGAAGCATAACATAACCATTACCAAACATTAGTCAACACCAGAACAGAGTAAATCTGAAATAGGATTAGGGATGTCACAAGAATCGATACTAAGTAAATGCCAAAATTTTGAAAACTATACCAATTACTGTTTTAAGTATCAGTAGTAACAATGGAGCTTGATCTCTCACTCTGTAACTCAGTGTTGTTATTTTAATTTAACCATGGCTTGTATGTTTGAATACTGAAGCACTTCAAGTTGCAGTCAGGCTTATAGGACTGTCAATCAAAATGAGAGCACATCATCATATCTTCATATTTGTTGTTACAGCAGGACATTTCATGCAGTTCCTCTAATCTGAAATTAGCATTCTGAAGGCTACAGGCCGATGCTGCAACTCAAGTGTTCTTACTCTAGTGTAGCATATAAATACTTGAAGCATATAAAGTTTCCATTTATTTTTAATGTTTATGCAAAGTTTTAAAATACAGATGCATGGGCTGAGTGACATTTTTATATGTCCCTTTATATGTCACGTATATTATATTTGCCATGGCAGTGAATCGGGTATTGAGAATCGCGTAATTTTATCAGTACTGGTATCAACGACCAGAATTCCCTAATCAAAATATAATATATAATATATGAGATATATAATATAAGGACATATTAACATTTTCTCCTCATTACCCAGTGATTCCAGAGGTGACGTAGTCCTTGCCCTGGTAGTTGTATCCATAACGGATGAGATCCTCACACACATCCTTCACCTTGCTGCCGCCGAAGGCCGTCCCGTAGTGGAACCGTCCATCCAGGACTCCTGCTTTCCCCGCCAGCAGTTCAATCAGCTTCCCCACCTGACAGAATTAAACATGGGACGAACTTTTTGAAGACCAGAGCTACAAAACTGCCACTGATCATAATACACATCTTTTGTAAATCATACCCACTTGCAGATGAGATAGGTTTACAGCTGTACCCCTCTGGGTGGGACCTCCAGTCTAAGGATGACTGATTTCAACAATTCCACTGAGGTCACAGCCAGAAGACCCCTGACCCCGTCACATAAAAGGAAACACCTACTCTCATTTCGCTCTTGGGCCAGAGAAACATCCTCCCGGGCCAAACATTTCTGTCTCTTTTCCATGACAACCACGGCCAGCAAATACGCAGGGACTGACTACTTTACCAGCAAAGACCATTAAAGTTTACAGTGTTGTGGACAAAAAGCTGGCAGACCCGGTGCCAAGTATCATGTTCTTCACATTCACGAGAATACGACAATTTAGATGTACTGCATTTGTTTGATAAAACTTCTACACATTGCTTCAGGCGGGCTTCGCTGGCAGCCGTTACCGCGGCAACAAATATCTGTTTGTGAACAGTAAGATTGGTGCTTAGTGTTGTGAATGGACGTGTGCTCTGGGAGCCAATGATAACCCAGAGAAGTAAGTAGTCAGGATAATGAGGGTTTTGTCTCAGAAGGGCCAATAGAAACCTGTGAAGAGTGAGGGTCAACATGGCTACTGGTGTGATGCTGGCTGCTGCGGATATCAGACCGAGCTCCGAGCCAAAATCACAAATAAGAACTGTGTGCGGCTTTTGGGTTAGGTGTCAATTTACCACCTTCAACAAAACGAAAGCTCCCATATGAAATTTCCCCATAAAACTAGGATGAAGTTAAAACAAAATTTGCCCTCCTGCAGCGAACAGTCTTACCGTCATTCTGGAGGGATATCCATGAGGGTTCATGATGATGTCTGGACAGATGCCCGAGTCACAGAAGGGCATATCCTCCTGTGGGACGATGAGGCCGCACACACCTGACACACACAAACACACACAGACAGAAAAAAATTCAATAGGGTGATGGAGTGAATATACAACTTTTACAGAACTGACTAAAGCAGCATGCTGAGCACTCTTTATGTGGATTAATCTTTCACTTCATCCAAAACATTAAAACCGCTCGAACTGAACAGCCTAATTAACCTAACTAACCGCTCAAAGTCCATACTAATAAATAGGTAAAACTGTGGTAAAACTTTGCTAAAATGTCAGCAACACAGACCACCATTCTTTAAACTGTTTTGCAAACTTAATGCAGCTAGCAGGCTTAGTGTGGACCTCCAGTTGAGCGTAACATTTCCATACTCATGTGGACAGACAGGGTCCTCTTTTGATTCACATGACGAGGGGGACAAGGGCCCTGGTAGCCAGGACTTTAAGTGTGAGTGCAAATGTTTGCCGAGGGGCCGAGGCACTCTTCCCTGGCCAGGGTAAACAGATTGTAGACCCATTTGCAAATGAAAAAAAAAAAGAGAGAGAGGAGAGAAGAGAAGGGAAGCAGGAAGTGGAGAAAGGTGCTTAGCTTGACAGGGAGAGCAGGATTACACATCCATGACTTTCAGTTCAACTCGGAGGAAGTGCAGCGGATCAACTGGAGAGGAGAAATTGAATCCGTGCACGTGGGAAAAATTCGCCATTAGCTGACCAGTCACCCACACAGGGTGGACTGTTGACGCCTTACAACAGGATGTCGATTGGGAACAAGCGCAGCGATTTACTGGGCAAGCACATAAGAGGAAAGTCATCCAACAGCAGGAAGGAGAGAACATGAAAAGAGAAAAGGCGAATATTGGAGGGCCAGAGGAGAAAGTAAAAGGAGAACTGACAGGGGGAAAAAAAGAAGGAAAAGGGAGTAAAAGAACTTTGAATTTTGTGGTAAATGCCGAGAGAAAAAGAGGCAGGAGAGTAAAGCAGAAAGTAAAGAAATGAGTAAAGAAAATGGCTGAGAGGGCCAACAGAAAGAAGCAGAGAGAGAGAGAGAGAAAGAGAGAGACAGGGAGAGAGAGAGATAGAGAGACACTAGTTCCCATAGCAGACATCCTCGGTGTTGTTTGTTTTGTGTGAAAGTGAATGATAAAAGAGGCATGAAATCAGCAGAGAAAGGCAGGACAACAGCAAGAGTCCAGAGCCCTCCATCACACCCCATACAGCTCTGTGGTGGCGGCTCACACAATGGGCCCCTACTACTGACAAACCCTCTACTTCTTCCCCCAACACCCCTGCACAGCCACTACAGCTGTGTATGGGCCTGTGTGTGTGTGTGTGTGTGTGTGTGAGAGAGAGAGACCAGTAAATAATTAACTTATTCTGCTCTGCTGGCCAGAGGTTATGAGGCTAGTCATGAGTAGCTGGAGATCTATTACTGTGGCCAAATTCACTTCATAGCAAACATT
>OMKZ01033942.1:6770-18509 GCA_900302535.1 Neoniphon sammara | reverse complement strand
GTAGGGGCAGACAGAGGTAACATGGGGCCTCTTTGGGGAAGGCGCGGGGGTTGAGGCAGAGGACACGACTCTGGAGGAACACTGAGTCAGGCTGTGTGTATAAACACTGGGCCATTTCTCCGAATCCTCAGATTACAGTAGTGCTCACCTCTCGCTCATGCAGGGAATACCGACGACAGGAGCGCCAGGTCAGCTTGATAGCATTTGAAGTGAAGTGTTACCAAATCCCGAGCTCTTATTAGATTATGTTTTGGATGGTTCTGCGGCAGCAAGTGGTGTGTGCTGTGATTTGATGTGTATAAACAGCTCATTCTCCTCGCAAGTCGCCCCGCTCCCACTGCCTCCGTCGCGAGGAGGTGAGGGCGGACTCATGCTGGAAAACATTAGGCATCCACGACGAGTCCGCTTTTGGATGGAACAAACTTCCTCGGTGAGAATCTCTCACGGGTGGGAAATGCCTCTGCCCTCTGCCTGCAATGAGACCTGACAGGGTCATCTCAAAGAGGAAGCACGCCCCGACCATTCGCATCACATAAATCTCACAGGATTGGCCGCAGAAATGCAGGACCATTGTACAAACTCCCCATAACAAAACAGGAATCTGTTCACAAGGCATATTCTCCCTTGAATTTGGTCCATTTTCGTGCCTTTGCGATGACTTGTCTTTTAAGAGCTGAACGCACTTTGGAAGAAACATTTGGTACTCTGCAGACATATTTCTGGAACCGTCACCTTTAAATGATTCCCCCACAGGTGGCCTAATGCTGCGCTCATTTCAACCCCCGAATTAGGAATTTCAGACTTGTGGATGTCCACAAAAAGAAGAAACAATAAAAACAGAATAAAAAGAAAGAAGCATTTTCCTTCAAGGGAGAATATGCAGGACTATTTTCTGAAAGGTGCACTTCATAAAATTGCAGATATATACCCTTTAAACTCAGCTGACAAAAAAAAACATGGAATAACCACGCAATTTTTCAGTGTGCCAGGCCAATGATGTGAACTATGTAGACTCAAAGATCAAATTACGTGCTTATTCCACATTTCAGTCTCATGAAGGGTCGTCAGTTAAAACAACCCTCCCTTGTTTACATTTGATGTTTGCATCATTACATTTTGTTCTAAAAGTCCTCACTTTAAATCTGCCCTCAGCCATTTGGCATAATGCACCTTTAAGCAGTGAATAAGCAGCCTAATAATTAATGACTCATTCTTACTGTAAATAAAAGATTTGTGATTTGTTTTCCGCCATTTTTGTGCACTCTCACTCTCATCTCAGAAACCAGATCTCTGAAATGATCCCTGAATTTCTAACTCATAATTCTGAGTTGGGTGACAGTTCACTTCGATTTTTCACAAGTTGGAGCTCATTTTTTTAACAAGTTCCCAGTTGAATAGAGCGCGGCATAAGTGTGAAGGCTACCTTCAAACATATGAGGGAAACAGTGTGACCGTCCTTCCACAGCTGCTGAAAGAGAAAGCAAAATAAACCATTGGAGTTAATGGGTGTGCTCCAGAGTGCAGAGGCTGTATATTTGGTCTTGTCAGGTGAGGCCGTTTGATGCTGATTGCATCTATCACAGTGAGCCAGTGCAATTACTCCAAAAAATAAACACGTCCGCCAGTTCACTTGGCGTTATTGGTTGTCAGAACATTTTATCCCACCCATTGATACTTCATCACACAAACATCCACTTCTATCAAAGATAAGATTCATAAAATGCGTACAATTCAAATGAAGTAAGCAATGGCGAACGCCCAAAACACACTTCGCAGTCCTCCCGGCGAATATGACGGTGGAAGGACACGTCTTAATTGAAACTAATCAAAAATCACAGAAACCTTTAAATTATCGAAACGACACACAAACACAAGTCAGCAGGTGATGAATGAGCGCGCCCGGGCCTGGGTCATCCATCACCTCACCGGTGCGCCTGGCAGCACCAACGTGACAGGAACGGTCAAATAACGTTTAGCACACGGGGAACCCTGTGTTTGGGGGGAGATTATTACTGTCACAGCTTTAATGGATTAGCTTGGACCAGCGCAGGTTCAGCCAATGGGGCGCGAGGGCTGCACATTAGCATAGCTATCAGAGGTCCAGCCAGGCAGCAGCAGGTTGGTGATTGACAGATGGAGGTGGCTGCCCAGCAGACATCTAGCCAGTCTAAGGCCAAACAGCGAGGAGCCAATTATGTGGGGAGAAACAGGGACATTCATCATTCAGTTAGACACCTGTCCAGCCACACAAAGGAGAGTTGGGAGCCTCAGCCAGCATCCCTAGACAGAGATGATGCTCATTAGATTGGACTGGGAGAAATAAAGCAAGCCCTGGGTTCACATTTAGAGCACGCAGCGGAGAGACAATACAGACGATGGAAACGTGAGGTGTGTGCAGTTCTGTAATTGGAAGTAGAGGAACAGGCCTTTTTTTCTGGAGAATGGAGTCCCGTGTAGATCAGTGGGCAGAGCAAGGCACTACCACTGCTGAGGTTAGGGGTTCAATTTCCCTGTGCAGCATAATAGGCAGAGCAAGGCACTAACACTGCGAGGCTTAGGGGGTGCAGTTCTCATCTATGCATGCAGGCATGTTACTCTGAGATGCTTGGGATTGTGTTACAATGCAAAAATTTCTATCTTAACAAGTCATTTAGTCTCATGTTCAGTGTTTAAGATCATGTTTTAAAACAAGTGAGAAAATCATCCAAGGGGATGAGATAATCCCACTTGTTTCCAGTGCAGTTTCACATGTTCCAGGGATTTTTCTGGGAACAAGTATAAATATGTTGAAACAAGGCAGAATAAGCCGAATCAGCCCACTAGGATCAAGAAAATGACACTTGATTGATGCAAAAAAAATTCTGAAAACAAGTTGATTAGCATTGAATACTGAATATGAGACTGAATGACTTGCTAAAACGGAGATTTTTTGCTGTATAAGTGTATCTTTTTTCTTGAGCATGTAGTACATCCATGGCTCAGACACCTGCATGTAAATGAGAAAGAAGAATACACCAGATACTTCTTATTCATACAGTATCGTTACATTATTATTGCATTTTTAACAACCAAGGACACAGAACTTTGCCTTTTAAAAGCGAGGGTGTGTTCGTCTGCCCCTCGACCTCCTGCTTCCCGGTCACGCCTCATCAGCCCCCTGGCCCTGCTCCCTCCACTGATCACAGACCATAAACCCCCGCATAACGCCGAAATTAACAAACGCTTGACATTTGCTCCACGTCCAATTACTCAATATCCAAGGCTGAGCACATGTTTAATCAACATTCATATCCCCGAGGGACGGAGAGGGAGCTCTCTGCATCGCCACCCCGGCCACATTAGGCCCGTTCCCCTGGGCCCTCTTGGCAGGCGTCACTGTTTACCTTCTCCCAAACCCCACTGGAGACGGTGTCATCCTCCTGGTCGCTGCGTTGCACATGGCAGGGCCAAATCAACCGCACGGGGAGGCTCTGTTGGGGAGCGCGCGATCGATCCACCTACCACAAAGGGGTCAAGAATGCTAACCAAGCCCCCCTCCAACCACTAAAAGACCCCCTTCCTCTCACTGTCATGCCCCAGCGGAGCTCGCCTGGCCCTATCCAGATCCCTGGGTGAGGGTCAAGAGCAGGTTGGACATGGCAGGAGACGTGCTGCTGCTGCTGCTGCTGCTGCTGCTAGGGACGGACAGGTTGAGACAGAAAGTGGTTTATCCTTAAATGATTATGGAGAAATAGAGAGCAAATGTGGATACAACCAAGAGTAGAAGTCATTTAGTCTCATTTTCTTGTTTTTCTTATAACAAATAAAACATATCCGCCAGTGGAATGAGAGAATCCCACTTGTTTCCAAGGCTAATCAATTTATTTCCAGATTTTTCTTAAATCAAGCGTCATTTTCTTGATCCTAGCGGGCTGATCTGCCGTATTCTGCCTTGTTTCAACATATTTATACTTGTATACTCACACATACTTATACTCACAGAAAAAAATCCTGAAGCTAGTGAAACTGCATTGGAAACAAGTGGGATTATCTCATCCCACTGGCAGATTTTTTTTCACTTGTTTGAAGAAAAATAAACTTTTAATACTGAATATGAGACTAAAGGACTTGTTAAAATGCATTTTTTTAGTGAGCACTTTGCAAACTCCAAGATATGGGGCTAGAGCTTGATTCAGTGTGTGTGTGTGTGTGTGTGTGTGTGTGTGTGTGTGTGCTTGCATGTGTATGTGTGTGACAGCAGCGTGGAGACTTATTTCCCCTCACAGCAGGGGAGGCATGGAGGGCAGATGACTCCACAGCATCTGGGATGTGCTGCAGAAATGCATGAGAGACTTACAAATATGCATGGATGATAATGAGTTCTTTATCCATACAGCCCCATCAGTAACTGCTGCCGCTACTGCATTCATTGTTTGGAGGGTAAAGCAATCACGGCTGCTAGTGGTCATGTTGCACTTGCACGATTTTATTCACCTACTTTTTTCTTGAGTTTCCCATATCCAATGTAACAAATAATTTAATCTAATACCACTATTTATTAGTTAATTTATTTACAAGGTAAAAATCTGTCAGTGGGATGAGATAATCCCATTTGTTTCCAATGGAGTTTCACTTGTTTAAAGTATAAATATGTTGAAACAAGGCAGACTAAGGCAGATCAGCCCACTAGGATCAAGAAAATGACACTTGATTTAAAAAAAAAAAGTCTGAAAATAAATTGATTAACATTGGAAACAAGTGGGATTATCTCATTGCACTGGCAGATTTTTCCACTTGTTTTAAAGGTGCACCATGCAAAACTGCTTAGGATTGAAGTGACCCTTTAGACACAACTGACTAAAAAACATGGAATAAGCTTGCATTTTGATGATTGAGACTACATCGTTCTCATCATAAGACTGACTCAGATATAGATCATTTTAGACTAAAGCGTCCTCCCTTCCATCCACCCTAGGCAATTTTGCATGGTGCACCTTCAAGAAAAAACTAGATTGTAAGACTGAATATGAGATTAAATGGTGATTAGATTATTAAATAAGATTAAATGATGGAGAATTTTTGCTGAGTGGCACTAGCTTCTGCACGTGTATTTGTTTCAGCAAGCTAACGTTGTGTGGAAAAAGTCAACATTCTCTTTAAGATAGCACTCACTATGTCTTTGGCAACTGGCTCACACACACACACACATGCACACACACACACACACAGTGAAACAGACAGACAGACAGACAGAGCCAGGGCGAGCCAGAGACAGAGAGACCAGGCCAGAACGTGTGTTGTGTAGGAATCGCCCGATTGCTGATCAAACAGAGGATTACATCTGTATGTATGTGTGGTGCGGATATAAGTGGATGTGTCAGCGAATGATGGATGACCAGGGGAATGCGCTGCATCCCTGAAGTCTTATACAACCAGCCCAATCCCCCATCCATCTGAGCCTGCCCCGGCTACCTCATCTGTCAGGGAAAAGCCATTTTCTGTGCAGTGGTGCATGGTGCTTAAGGTTATTCCATTTCTTTATTACAAACTGGGATGCGGACGGTCCTCCCAATATTCTGCACTGTACACCAATCCGGATCCCCACAGCCTGCACCTCATGCAGTTTGGATTTAATCATGTTTTGTGTGGAGATTTTTTATTTACATTCAGGAGGATAAAATTCTGCAGCCTTGTTTTGGCTTTGTGTATTCCCTCTCTCAAAATATAATTCAGGCTTAATGAGAAGTTACAGACCTAATGAGATATTTCTCAATGAATTCATTAAAATCCCAATTTCCCCGTCATCACTCAAGTCTAATATGAAAGGCCGTGATGTGATAAGAGCCAATATTTACATGTCATGGTGCATGTTGAGGCTCCATTCTGTGTGGGGTTAATGTGAGATGGGTCATGTTTGGAGATTGTGTTGTGCTCAGGGAAGCCACACAGGGAGACAAAGACAGGGCCACCGTCATCATTAATCTTAGTCAGTGGGCAAGGCTGGCCCAATCTGCATGACCAGGGCAGTGACAAATGCCACTATTGGACTGGGGCGTCGCATCTCCCCGGCTTCATTTCCCGTTAATGTCACATCCATCATGGCCAACCCTGTCCTGCCATGTCGGAGGAGATGAGACTGGTCGTGGGTAAGAATTAATTGTAAGGACAAGAGCAAGTTGATAGGATGCAAGCGGCGTCTGGGCAGAAGAAGTGTCCCCCAACTTGCAGAGGAGTGAAGTTTTTTCTTTTTTCTTTTTTTTTTTTTTGGTCAGGAAGCTACAAGCCTGCTGTCTGCTTTCCACCATCTTAGCAGAAATCCACTCACAAAAGATTTTGAATGATGACCTTTTTTACTGTCACCATTAGTTAGTGTAGGAAGTGGCAGAAAGCGCCTTAATAGTACAATAAAACCCCAAAATGTTGCTATTAAGACTTGTAAAGACTATTAAGACAGGGTGTAAAACAACGAGAACATTAAGAAAAAACTTGTCCATTATTCTGAATGATGGAATATCTTTGTCTGTGATTTATATGCGGTTAGCCCCAGCATGACTTGGTGACTTACTACTGCCCTCTGGTGATAAATCCTATTTACTCCTCTTGATTTGACAAACGTGTAAAACCCTTTACAATACCTGCCAACTAAGAAAACAAGTGGGAAATTTAGGTAAATGGATGTTAACTGCAATCCAAAGACGAAAAAAATCACATTTTATACTTAATTTACATCCATTAGTATCCATCTCAAATCTTGGAACCACTTACAAAAAACAACCATGTTAATCCTATAATAAATTTTGGAGAGATTCTGTATCACCATCACAGTAAACTGCTAGCTCATATAAGATTATTATCAGACTATTATAGAGATACCATAGGAGATAAAATGCCATACAGTGTGATAATGACATTATAAGCCCACCACTGACTAACACACTATGGTCTCTATGATAATTATAGGAATATGACAGTGATATCATAGAACATATAAAGTTATCACCACAACCCATAATAAGTCCCTGTATAATATTATAGAGATACCATTGTACATAAACACTCTGTAACAGAAACATTGTAAGTCATTATAATATTATTGTGATGCCCAAGCAGATACACTAAATCACTACTATTACTAATAGTTAATACCACAGACCATATGCACACTGTAAATCAATATAATAATATTATAGGAATATTGCACTGATACCATGGAACATTACACTTAATGATCACCACTGTCCCTCTAGGATATTATAGAAGTATGATAGTGATACTATAGGAGATATTACTCACAACTAACTATTGCAGACACACTCAAAGTCAGTATAATAATATTAAAGAAATATTATGGCGGTACCATTGAGCATAAACCTTTACTACTGACCACAGTCCGTAATAAGTCCCTATAGAGTATTATAGTGATACTACAGGACATATACACTCTCTAGTGACTACCACAGAAACATTTTAAGGAATATTATAGGAATATGACTGTGATGCCATAGGAGATACAACTCACAAGTGATTATCCCAAGTCTGTATAGAAATATTATAGGACTATCCGAGTCATTTTTGATGAGAAAACAAAAGTGACACCTTGCTCTGGACTATCTTCAAGCCTCAGAAATATAAAATGCACAATCCTCGCCAGACATTGACACGTGTAGGATCTGAACGGAATTGACAAGCTCGGTCTGTGACAAATGGGAATAATGCGCTTCCATCACACACTGCGGCGGAGGTGAGCGCTGCTTTTTGAATGCAAGTCAATACAGGCCGGCTTGAGGAGACTGCTCAGCGGCCTGACAGCAGTATGATAACAGGCACGTCCGAGGGAGCCACTTCTGAATGATTCAATCAGGCAGCTTAGCCCCTCAGCCAAGTGCCAAGATCTGCCCATCCCTGTGTGTTATGCCGATTAGCTGCACATGCATGATGAGGGATGAAGGAATTTGTCATCATTTGCATCATTCCACAGAGATGGAGCCGGAGTCAGTGATGGGTCCAGGGCTTGTCATGTCCCACGGGCGCTTTGCAGAGGGAGTGTGGAGAAAAAAAAAAAGGAGGGGATTTTTTTTTTCATTGTAAACAAAAATCTCACTTTCAATTTGTCAAAAAAGGAAAACAGCAGATAGGAGACTGTTGCTGCCATAGCAGGACATTTTCCTCATCATTTGTGGCATTACAAAAAATATATATTTGGGTTGGTTTGCTGTCAAATATCTCAGGGTACAATATTTTACTGCACTAACATTTCAAATATCCAGGCCTAAATGTTCTGAAAGGGCAGGAATACTGTGTTGCTCATGCAGGGAATTTAAAAGTCTTTAATGATGCAATGTCAGATACTCGTCATTCTGCAGTAAATATGAAGTCGATTTCATCATGAGGCAAAAAACAGATATAAACAAAAGTCATTTATTCAAAAAAGCATGCATTTATGTTCTTTTTTTCCTCTTCTCATAAAACTTACATCAGTCTCTTTACTCATATTTGTCATGTGAATATATGATGTAAGTCAGCCTGAAAACATGGGTAGATTATTCTGCAGATAAAAACAAAATGGGTAAAGTTCAACTGGGTTTAGTCTCCTCTACAACCCTGCTTATAAACCCCACAACACAACATATCACACATAAATCAGAAACGGTGCTACTTCCAAATCCACTGGGATCACGGGGCTTTACTTTCTCAACACCTACACTGAAAAGCTTGAGATATAAATTCACATCTGATTTGCAACTGTTGATTCTGATTTGCAGGTTATGATCATTAGCTCAAAACTTGCAAACGAAACATGACTGTATTTCAAAAACTCCATTCTCTCTAATTTACAGCTGTTAAGATTTATGACTGCAAACAGTGAAAATCCACCACAAAATGTCAGTATAATGCTTAAAAGTAACTTTAGTGCCCTGAATTCTACTGTTTTGGTGTTTAACATTTGCTAAGTTTGCTCTTCAGCCTGCCACTTAGACTACACAAATGTGTTGATATGAGATTGCAGTTATTTATACCACAGAAACCAGCTCAATTTACTGCTAATGAAAAAACTGATCTCTTTATCCTTGCTTTGGATCAAGAGTCTTTTTGGTAAATTGAGAGGGATTTACTTGAGGGTTTTTGTTTGTTTGTTTTTTAAGATTCCATCTTTGTAATGCATTGTAAATACTGTAAGGTTTTTTAGCAAACGGCAAATTGGAAATTCAACACTTAAGTGTTGCAAGATATAGAAGACCAATACATACAACACACAGTATAACATAAAGCAAACTCACAGTTAAAGCAGCACTCAGCCGCTTCACACATTGCCAGCTACACTTGGCAGTGAGAAGTCATGTTTGAAAAATTTAAACTTCAATACTCAGAAATCATGTATGGTAACACCAGTAAACTGCACACAGCACTGCAGCATTTTCACTAAACCGGCCTGTGATGCTTTATACAGAAAAGACCGAAGGGCATGGGACAGTCGTCTCTGTTGCAGCCCCGCTGTCTGATTTGAGCTGATAAGACAGTTGTGTTTGTCCATAAACATCTTTGCTTTGAGTAGCTTTAAATCGTCCATTTAAAACTGACAATGAACAACTGGCTTCTTCATCATATGAACTCTTTGTAGGCGAACAGGAAACGAGCTTCTTCTGTCCAACTCATTACAATTAGACAAAAGCTTCAAGTCCCTATTCCTTTTTATCTCTGCTTTTATTTGTGAATAAAGACCACCATTCATCCTAAGGATATAAAACATGAAATGGGTACTGCCTAAAGTTTTAGACAAAGCTTTACAAGCAGATTATGACAGTGTTTGGTATAAGGATAAAGGAGATGTATGTCATGACACCTGGACCTCTAAGTCCCTTTGCATCTCTTTAAAATACATTTGAACATGATAAAAATTCATGTAGGTCCTGAAGTGAATCATCAGCATCATGAGCGTATGTTCACTAGATTACAGATTTATATACTGTAGCATTCAGTGTATTATCACATTAAAATGAATAATATACAGTAGATGTCACAGTTTACCGTTTAACTGAGATGATGATGATGATGATGATGATGAATATTGTTAAAATTAATATAAGGTCCTACATGCAGCATTTTACCATTAATAAATAATGCGCATTTGCAGGTTGATGTCTATCTATTTTTTGTTTATTTTATTGCTGATTGTTGGTTGTTTTACGTCCAGCTAATTGCCCCTTTGGGAGCAATACAGTTTTTTAATTGAATTGAGTTTGAGAATTTCAGTTTAGTTTCCGCAAACAAACTTGACTACAACCAGAAGAATTTGCTGGATTGCTTTGCAGCACATAACAGGAAGAGGGTGCTGTTGATCTACATCTACATCTACATCACTATGTCTTTCAGAGTGTCTGGCAGGTGCTGGAAGAACTGAGACAGCTTGAAAGCTTGAAATTGAGTCTATTATCAGCTCTTCTTTTTCTTGCTTTTCAAATACACACAACTTTCCTTGGGAGGAAGCAACAAAGTTTATTGAAAATGTCTTCATTTTGAGAAACACTAGAGCTAACAGTACCACTGGGGTGAGAAAGAGGCAAGCATTCATCTCATGGTAGGTTATCACAATTAATTTCATAGTGATGGCGTTGCTGTTTAAAAATGCTGCATGTAGCAACTTTAGGAAAATTATGCATGTCAGCTGGCTGCAGAGCTTCCTGACAGAATAATGAAAAGTGCACATGAGTTCAGAGGCAGTTTCAGAGCAGAGAGGTTGTGTAAAATGTTTCTGTGTGAAGTGGGAAACTTCTACCTGAAAGATTAAAAAGTGGAAACAGGTGGAATATTCCTCTGGGTAAACCTGAGAGGAGCAAAGACTTGCCAATTTTCTGAATTCTGGGTTTTAAAAAAATGGCATGAGTCATGCTGTCTCTCTCCATGTAGTTATGATTGTGAAGTATTCCTGGAAAAAAAGGCATGTATGAAAGTCAGCTCTGTGTTGAAAAAGGTTAAAAAAAAAAACAAATGACCTAGGTTATTTTGCCTGCCAAACACACACATCTAGCCACTGGCTGCACGGTTTCTCAATCAGAACAGGAAGCCTGATTGTAAGAAAACCAGTGAAATAATTTAAATCATAGGTTAGGTCTATGTACTTCCAAAATTTGGCTGAAATTCACAAGATCAAGGTCCAGCTGAAAGGTCTGAAGTCAGAGTTTTGTTGTATGTGGAAACCTCCCATTGGCATTCAGACCCACCTGCTTTCTCAACGCACAGGTTAGGCAGGAAAATGAAAAAAAAAATTAAATACAAGAAAAGATAACCCCACAGATCTGTGGATAACCCACTCCTCCAGTTGGCATGGCAACCAAAAAACTCAAGGCTATAGTCATGTTTTATCAGCACAGCTGGGATTATCTCTAACCACAAGGTCTGTTTGACCAAAACCAAAACTACCTGTTCTATAACTTTTACTTCTGTCACCATTAAGAACAAATAATCAAATGCATTTAACTTGGGCTGAACTACAATGCAGTTTTCCATAGCTTTAACAGAATCATTCATTTTTAATGTGAGGTTGTGTTTTCCTTTGATTTTCTGGTATTTGTTCCCTGTCACATCCCTACACACAGCACTGCTGCCTGAAAGACTCTTCACCTCCTCATTGTTATTAAAATAAATGTAAGCACATTATGATGGTAGTAATGTCATTCAATATTTTTTAATATTTTTAATATAATATTCAATATTTTTTCATATTTTTGATTTAAATATTTTAATAATGTATTATTATTATTA
>OMKZ01033940.1:0-14339 GCA_900302535.1 Neoniphon sammara | reverse complement strand
TCTTCTTTGCTGTATCCTGTTACTTTATATTTGCTGCTGCAACAACCCAATTTCCTGATGGGGATCATTTAAGTGCTACCTTATCAATCTTATCTTTCAGTCACAAACTTATTTACTCCCTCAGACACCACTGACCAACCTCACTCATCACAGGATACCGAGATATCTTACAACTTCTAAATTTGATTAACTGACTATAATGACTCTATTCATCAATTCTAGTCATGGTCCTACTATCTTTAAAGCACAGGCAGGCAGTGCACCAGTAGAATTTACTGCCTTGTTTGTTTAAATCTGACTTAATGTCAATGATGCTGATTGACAAAGCTAACTTCTTACTGCGTGGATGTCTGTGTGGCGGGTAGAGACCCTGACATGACAAACAGAACCTTATCCTCCTCTTCCCCGCTTGTGGCAGCCAAACCGGTCATGCTCACAATCCCATTCCCTGCAGCTCAGCAGGATTTGAGATGACATGGCCCTTTCAGTAGCCAGACACTGGAGCCAGCAGCCCCATTAAAGTCACCAATCAAAGGGGCTGGGCCATGAATCAAGGCCTCTGTTTGCAACTCCCTGTGCCCAGCTACATCCAGCACTTCCTCTAACGCAGCAACATGTTTTAATGCACATGCAGTGTGGCAAAAAAATACCTGCAATCATCGAAATCTCATTAAAACCATATCATGTTTAAGATAATAGATAATATGCAGCTCTGACTCTGGCTAATGTTGTGCTGTATGCTAGTCTGGACTCAGGCAGGGCAACAATGGAGAGAAATAGGAAGAGATAAGCAAACTGGAGGGCTGGGGAGGCGGGTGGAGGGGAGCTAACCATAAAATGGAAAGTTGCCTATATGGTACTGACAGCCATGAGCTATATTGCAGCTGTGAGTTGGTGAGTAAACTATTGCTGGTATTATATCTATAGTGCCCACCCTCACTGTATTTAGGGATAGGTAAAAGACTGTTTCCAATGACCTGGTGTAAAATAAAAACAGACATTTTTTAATCTTCATCCCCAGCTTTTTCTACAGGTAGAGGTGCTGGCTAACCCTGGGCTGAAAATTCACTGCCAACCACATTACACACACAGATTTGCCAACCATCTGACTTAGACTTGCATGTGCAAGTGATCCCAGGTCATGTTTGTCTTGTGTTTTACTTGGTGTCATCGCAGAGCTGAATTGGTGACAGTGACAGGCAGGCAGGCACAAGGACAGGCTGTCTGTGTACAAGTCAGCAAAGCTCCCAGAAGCACAGATCACCAATAACAAATGAATGAGGACAAGACCCAAGAAGAGGGGAGCAGGAGACCAAGCAAAAAGCATCCTTTCTGTCAACACTGATGAAGTCCCTTGAGATCATCAGTCAAAAATATCCTTGAGGTGCCAGCTGGGTGGTACTGCATAGTATGAGTAGACTATATTCATGTAATAGCCAGTCAGTTACTAGTATAACAAGCAGTGTTACTATATTAAGCAGAAATGAGGAGAGAAAATGGAGGTAAAAACATTTATTGAGGCAAGCAGAGCAGCTTGGAAACAAACAGCTGACAAGCTGAGAGTGAAAGAGACGGGAACAGATGGTGAGAAAAGTGGCAGCGTTGCAGTGTTAAGTCAACATCAGAAATCTCAGCTGAGAGGTGTAAACAAACACATGTGCCTATCGCATACTTACATCAATCATATCAGAGACGTCATGGATGTAATATTTCGCCACAACAGCATTTGTTGCTGCCAGGTTCAACAAATAGTCATTCCGGGCTTTTGTGCATTTCAGCTTATTCTCTGAGTACTTGGCTTGCCTCTGGGGAAGGAGAAAAGAGACAGAGCAGATAAAGGAAAAACCATTAGTGCAGGAAAATTAAGCAGTAGGCAGAGTTTGAGTATTTGCTCATTAACAGCCACAGTAGGCAGCTCAAGCTTTGGGTCCGACAGACAGGTAAAGATGGTAGGGAAAAGGTCGGGGGGAAGCAGGTTCTAGAAACGCTGCCTCAAGACAGTAACAATGTTAAATGTCACAGCCAGGCTCGCATTCAGTCGCTATTCTGTCTCCCAACACTTGAGCATAAGAGGCTGGAGAGCAGATGTTAACAAAGAAGCAGCTATAAAAGAGGCTTTTGCTTCAGTGAGTTGTGTAATCCCAAAAATGTGCCTATTGTGATGAGTATGAAGTGAACTGTAGCAAGACAAATGCAGTTTTTAATCATATAGGTTCAATTTATTGTGGTTTGCTACCATGGACCCAGTATTACACAGTCTGTAAGACTGGATAATACCACTATGAATTCACACAAAGGCATGCAATCGTACCTTTTGTATTCCTGATAAATAAAAAGCATAAACAATTGGACATGTACTTTCCATGACACTTTACTAGAATATGCAAATGAACAGAAAATTATGTATTTGGTCATACCCAAATTAACTGGATAAGCTGCGCTCGCTAAGGCTTCCAATACTACATTTTGCTTCAAAAAGAAAGAGCAAGTAGCTTCCCCTACATCATTAATATTGAATGTTTGCAAACTGATACTTCACAGTATTGACAAAAATAGTTTGCTCTCATTGACTTTGCCGACCCCCTGATAGAGACATGGCTCAAAAGAGCAGGATGCTCTTTGAGGCATGATAAAAGCATCCTATTCTTAAGCTGAGACATTTGCTCATTATTTCAATTATTTACACAATTCACTGTACATGGACAATTTATTTCCAATTTCACACAGCCATTATTATGCAAATTTCAGCAGTAGATGAGAAGAAAAGAGATTATTTTGCGATTCCTTCCTCTCCTTTAAACCTGTTTGCACACAGAGTAATGAGACAGCTTCAGCAGCCTAAAAAAACACAAGTCGCAGGGTGCAGAGAAAAGGAATATTCATTGCTACACCAAGTTATAAATAGTGTTCAGTTCCCATGCCAGGCAGCATCTCAGTGGATGGCAGCCCAAGGAGGGAAGAAAGCAGTCAGCCTGACAGCCTTTTGATTCCCTGCGCCTGAGAGATAATAGGGTTTCATTTGCATGAAGAAATTCCACATGAAAATCCAGAATGAAAGATGCATGTGTGTGTGTGAAGTACAGTGCGCTCGGCACCGCTCCCCCAACACTGTGTGCACTGTGTTGGGGGAGCGGTGCCGAGCGGTGCTGAGCAGAGAGAGGAAGTGACATGAATTGGAGCTGTGCAGAAACTGGAACCGGAGGAACCGCACAGTTGGGTCAATGACCTTGAATACTGCTGTTGCCTGGCTGCAGATCCATGCTCCAGGGAGTCGGCAGCATCTCATTGCTCTGTCTGTCTGTTTGTCTGTCTCTGACACAACAGACAGAACTGGCTCTATAGCCGTAACACAAGACTCAACCAGCCTCCTCGTTCAGGAGAGGAGAAACTTCTTAAAGGGCTTAGACAGCCTTAATGCCCTGCTGGGGGTTGAGGGTTTTCAGCAAGAGGATTGAAGCTGATTGGGGCTATGTATGTGAACTTTCTAAGACTCATGCACACTCACCTTCTCTTTCATCTTCTCGATTTTCCTGACAGAGCTGCGTCTCTGAGGCCGGTCCTCATGGCGCAGGAGGTTAACATTGAGATCGCCAGACTTACTGAACTGCTTCTCCTCCTGCTTCTCAGCATCCTTCAGCTTGCTCTCTGCACTGATGCTCTCGGTGTGGTACATGTGGTACGTCTTCATCACCTGCAAGAGGAGCACACGAAAAATTTGTCAGGCTCGGGAGATTTACACTTTTCTTTAATACTTGTGGTGAATCATATTTTTACAAAGCAAATAAATTCACAAATATATCTGAATTCATCAGGAATTTTTAACAAATGGTCCTGGATGAAGATGGTTTTTTATATGTAAATGAGCTGATGAATAGGATAGACATAAGATACCAGGGTCCCATCAACAGCATGCAGCCCAACAATCAAACAAAGCAAATGAGGAAAAAAATATTTTCTATTTTCTGGTAAATGTTTCCATTTTTTATATCCATAGTTAATATCTTCTATGAAATTGTAAGTAGTGAATAGACTCATTATGCTTTCAGTAATGCAGGGGAGCCCACACTGTCTGGAGCCCACACTGGTGAGCAACCAGCCAACTAACAGAAACTCATCATTAGTATTCTCATCAGGGCCGGCCATGAATATGCAGTGGTGGGCCACTGCTGGGGTGAGAAAAGTGAAGTTAGGACACTAACAAAGCCTTTCTCACAGACAAATAAAACCAGACTCAAGGTGGATGCAACCTCTCACAGACGCTCACAACAGTCTGCGCTTAAAGATGTATCTAATTGATGAGAGACTGGAAAAAATATTATCTTTGCTCTGCTGTTGTCATAAGGAATTTTTAATTGGCTTCTTTTTTGGCTGAACCCCAAAAAGCAAACCACAAAGGCCCTTTTGCTCTTGTGCTCCTCCATGTGCACATACCCACACATTTCACATACATGCACACATGAACATAAACACCCATGTGAGCACATATAGACACATAGGAGCATATAAACACACTGTTCTGCTAACTGGTGAAAGAGCACGTTACAGTAACCAGCTACCATTTAAAACACCTGTCTCATGTTGTGCGGTTGGTTGTAATTACTGTGTCAGGACAGCTGGGTTAAGACAGCTTTTTCTCTTGAAGATTAAGCACATTTGGATAGTTCTGCCACACTCAGTTAAAATATTGAAATGTACTGGTACTTCTGTATGCCTTAAATCTGCACTGATCAAAACTGGGGGTCAATTTAAGTGAGTACAATTTAGATTCAACTCACAGAAAACATGGGATAAGTACGTAATTTGATGGCTGAGTCTATATGGTTCTGATTCTGATAAATTTCATGCTTACTCAATTCATTTTTGCTTCCTTTTTTTGTCAGTTGAGTCTAAACAGTTTCCATTTTCAGTTAATGCAGCTTTAAGGGATTCACCTTAGTATGGAAAAAATGCACAATCATTAAATATAAAAAATGTGAGTTTACTGGCACACTTTAGTGGTGTCAGCAATGTTGGAGGCAGCGAAGAAGAGTCACATTTGTTATATAGTCTGTAGTTTTTTTTTTTTACTAAGAGTCAATATGTTGGTGTCAACAAAACATGGGCATCACAGCAAGTTGAATGATGTTTTAAGTGGAGGGCTAATTGAAGCGGGGGGCCCAGGGCGCTGTGTGTTTCACTCAACGGGGCCGCACGTGTCAAATCTGCAGCAAGTGAACTGTTCATCACCTTGGGTTTGTTCATTTCTTGCCCTTTTGTGTGGCAGTGACAGAATTGTTCTCTGTGCCGTCTGCATTTACCTCTGCACCCTGAGAGCACCCCCCCCACACACACACACACACACACCCCCACTCATGACAGGACTCCAGTGACAGACGACCTAGAGAGGCCTTGTTAAACGAGACAGCAGCCTCCTCTGTCATTCTTAACTCGTCCCAGATGCCCAGTGAGAGAGGCTCTCCCACTGTGGAGGGCTCAAGTCTCTCCACTGCACTCTGGCCTCAGCTGCCCGCTCTTAAACCTCGTAAAGCAAAGTCCAGATGTGAGCTGCATTTTAACATGTCTCACATTTTTTGGAGCTCATTCAAAATTGTCTGTGAACACCTCAGGATGCTAGACAGTCGACATAAATAGTAATTTATTTGTTTCCCTCTCCTTGTTTCCTGTAGTTAAGCAAGTAACACTCGCTTGGGCGCTGCACTTAAGCAGCATGGTTCCTTTTATCTGTAGGAAAACTGCTCAAGAAAATCACATGGTTGCTGGTGGGTCACAGACACATCAACTTGCAACCACAATCTTGACAATTTCCACTGACCTCCTTGTCTGTGATAGCAATATTTAGGAGTGTTGCCTCTTGAACAGGCTCTATTTATCCTCTGTCCTGTACTATAATAAGTACTACTCCTGCATAGTCTACGGTGCAACTCCTAAAACAAGAATAACAGAATGACAGAGAGCTATAAGGAAAATACTTCAAAGTTAAAAAAGAAAAAACAGTAAAACAAACAAAAAAATAAAGAAACACCGGCCTGTCCTAGTAGTGACAAAACTGATGGTGGAAGTAGTTATTTTATTGAGAGAAAAACTAGACTAACACACTGTTCCTCCCCAGGCTGCCACAACACATCTTTCAAATTCCCCTGAAAACACACCAGATTCCCAGCCCACTTTGAACCATATGACTACAGGACCTGCAGCTAAAGACACAAAGTAATTTGCAGGAACACTGAGCTTCAGCTGTGTCTACAGGAGACATGTGTGTGCATAGCTGAGTCCTCTCTGACAACAGCTTATGGCTGTTTAACTCCATAAAGAAAACCAACAGGGACAGAACTGTTTATTTTTCCCTCACTATAAAACACATGCACCATGAAAAGTAGATGTTCCAATTCAATATTAAACTCAATATTCCCTCAATATACCTCAATAAAATTCTGCAAATGAGCAAAAGGGGACTTGCAAATGAGTATCATATAGTAAAGCATAAATGGAGCAAAAGCAACAAAATGAGTCAGATCACAGCTAGGTTTATATGCAAATGTGGAGAAACGGAGTCATTCTGAGTTTTCTTTATTTTTATGAGCTAAGTTTCATAAATGAGTTGCCTTACTGCTGTTAACTGTTCCATGTTCGTATGGAACTCCTCTGGGTGCTCCAGTTTCCTGCCACAGTCCAAAATCATGTGGGTCAGATGGATAGACTCTACATTGTTAATATGTGTAAATGTGAGTGTGAGTGATTGGCCCCTCCAGTGTGGTTCCCTGCGTTCTGCCTTCTATATGCTGGAATGGGCTCAAGCAACCGTGTGAGGAATAAGCAGGTAGAGAAAATGAATGAATTCAGCAGCAGGCAGAGCTGCATTTCGGCCTGAGATAGGGTTAACTGTTTCATAAAATGGCTTTCAATGAGACCGAGGAGCTCACCTCAGACCCATGGTGGTGGCATTTCAGCGATAAGGCAAGATAAGATAACACGAAACTTTATTGATCCCAGTGGAAATTACATTTGTGCAGCGGGAGGCAGAGATATGATACAGCAAAGAAAATAAAAATTAAACTGAAGAATAAAAAATGAACAAGAACATGGTAAATGAGGCTAAGCAAACATACACAATTAACAAATTCAACACTAGAACATGTTAAGTTGAATGTTTGAATGAAAAATATGAAAAAGTGGGGATAGTGGCAGTATTACAAGACTTTATTACACAATAGAAGGAGATCTAAGGCAGAAAATGATAAATGGAGAATTCATAAAATATGAAAACATATTCAAATTATGAAATATAAGCAATCCACACCAAACATGTACAAAATGAGCTGATTTGTAAATGAACACAAAAATATGCATGGAGGATCCATATTAACACAGGACATATATATACATAATGCATATATGCCTTTAGGGATGAGGGCTTTACTGTCTATTCTCAATATCATTATCACATCATGGAATAAGGTATTGTACAGAAACATGTCCAAAGGGGAGAAATAGTGCAAATGTTTAGATTCATTTGCACGCTGGAAAGCAAAATGTGATCCCGGATAGTTTGTACAGACAGGGCAAACATCCTGCTTCAGCACCCTCCCAGGTGGCTGAGGTTATTTGGATAGGAAGTGTTGTTGAGTCTGTCGGCACACCTAATATGCTCTGTGCTGCACCTTGGGGAGGTGAGGCAGGGATTGAAGGTGCTCTGGATGTTGTCCAGGATAGAGTTCGGTGTAGTCCCTCTGCTGCTGCATGCAGGCTGTGCAGACTTGGCCCTACAACTGCCTGAATCCACTGCAGAGAACAGGGTGATGGCTGCCACTGATTGACATAATATGTTAAGTAGAGTATTGTGAAAGGCCTGAGTCTTAAGATTTAAGAACAACTAAAGTCTACTGTATTCTCTCATGTAGAATGCTGTCATGTTATCAGAACAGTCCAGTTTGCTGTTGATGTGACACCCTAAGCACTTCTAAAACTGCACCCTCTCTACCTCCTCATCAGGAGTGGTGACACATTTTCAGCTGGAAACCCACTAACATCAGTTTCTTTATTTCAGCGATGTTGAGCTGCAGATGGTTCTGCTTGCACCACCTGACAAACCTCTCCGCTAGACGCCTGTACTCCTCCACAGTGTCTTGACTGATGCATCCCACAACAGAGAAGACATCAAAGAACGTCTGGAGGTGGTGTGAGTTGAATCGGAGGTCTGAGGTGTAGCCAGTGAACAAGACAGGAGACAGAGTGTCCCCCTCGGGTGCCCCCCTGTTACTCTGCAGCATGTTGAACACGGCTCTAGAAGCGAATAAACTGTGGCCCAGATATGAGGTAAGTCCATAACGCAGGAAACAACAGTGTTGCGGAATTCACTATAACACACTTAGCACTGGCAGCAATACAGCCTGGTGCATTCATTCATCTATAATATTAATCGAATAATCTATAATAGGAGCATTCTCAGTCAACCTATTAAAAGCTATTTCACATCACAATACTATACAGAGTCCAAGTCAGGAAGTGACGGTCAGTTAAGATTTTCAGCTCTTCCGTCCTATTTCTCTTTTGAGGTTTAGTACTAATAATTAAAGCAACAGACATGAAGATCTTCATTCTCACACGAATGCATCTGCTGCAGCAGCAGCACACATTAAACAATGTTTGAACAATAGCTTTACCCTGCAGCCTTAAATCTCTCCCTTACCTCTCCCTGTGCAGCTAGAGGACCAAATGGGATTTCACAGTTTTCTTTAAACAAAATTAGTTTTGTTGGCAGCCAATAAAAGTTGTTATAAAATACCACAAGGCAACGGCCATGTTGCCACACTATTGATGTTTCTACACACAGAAAAATGCCTAACAAGGGTGTGGTGACGACAAAAGTGATACAGAGGGTTTTTTTTCCTCCCTACAGTGCTATTGCAACTGCTCTAAGGTCATCGAGAGGCAAATTTAAGTCAGACTGTCAGGGGTGAGACACTTTGCTACTATGTGCATACTATCAAGCTTTGTCATGGTTTAAAGCACTTGGGAAAGTCCTTTTTAAGTAAAGCACTGCATAGTCCTTAATCAATCACTGTTTCACAACGCCCACTTTATGAAAAAGATAAATTACGAGCAATGGGTGCTAAGAATGGGCAAACAAAGATTTAAGGTTTATAATGAAATGTCTGCTCTTTTTTTGGCAGTATCTAATTAATTAAAGGAAATACAGTTTCCATTATTGCACCTATGAATTCTCTTCTTCAGCTGTTTTCACACAACTCCCACAACATTCTTTTTTTGCATTCAGAAAGAACTAGTCTTCATCGCCACAATGCAACACAAGTCTGCACAGAATATGTATGTGTTGTAAGTGGTAGTGGAGGCTCTGAGCCTGACTTCAGCTAAGATCAACTAAAGCATGAGAAGTGGGACAATCTAAGAGGCTCCTCCCATTATCATACAGCATCTTGATCGTTCAGAGACGAGCTAATGTGTGAAACAAACATAATTGTGACACGGGTTTTTCTAAAACCAGCATATGGTAGAAGTTTAGGATGATAATCTGCTCCCTGCTGTTGAGCTCCTCTAAGGCTCGGAATACACCAAGCTGACTTCAAAGAGCAAGCCTCAGCCGAGAACGCTTTGCATCGCCTCACGTCTCCTAATAAAAGCTGTCCATGAACAACCATCTCAGACTACAGCTGACGGTCGACGTACATGCACGTTCTGCAGTTCTACTTCTCTGTGCCAGGAGGTGGCAGTAGTCTCAAAAATTAAACTGGAAGTGTCGGAATTGCAGAAAAATAAAGAGCAAACTAGCGTTAGCATGGCGTGTGCCCTTCATGTCCTGTTATATGAATCTCCTGATTCAACTGGCACTGGCATTGTGAGCTTGAAGTCTTTTGTTTGTGGAAGGTTTGTTTCCTACAAATAGCTCTCTGTGGTTAGCTAACTTGCTTGCTTCTCTTCTTGTGTCCTGATTCACTAAAGCTGAACAGCCAATCAGAGCGCTCTCTGTCATTGACGGCCTCCACCGCGGGACACACCACATAGACTACAGGTGATCTTTGGCCACAGACTGCCTGAGACAGCCAGACAAGAGCTGAGGACCAACCATTGGCTTGATGTGTCAGGGCCTTAATAGTGACCTTGACATACACACTGGTACTAGAAACCGGTTTGGATGCTACTCTAAATAGGAAAAATTAACTGCTGCTGCAAAGGGACAACTGCACTCTAAACATTCTATAAACATGAGGTGTACAGTGTGTTAAGGCATTGGGTGAACATTCAGCTTTTATGTATTTGCCAATAAAATGATCTTTTGAAAATGAGTATGAATCTAATTATCATATTAGCATTTCTGGTAATAATACACTCCCACTAACACTTTTCTGTTTGTGGTGTCCAAATGGACAGATGGTACAATCAGAGGGAGATGCCAGCAATGCCCTTTGGTACTTTGTCTCTCATCATATTGCATGGATGAATAAGTCATATAAGGCTGCTCTGCCATCGCTTCTATTTCTCTTCAGGGGACAGGAGACTGTTGAAGTTGCCTGGAATTCGTCCAGTCTTTGGCACCGAGCTTCTCTCAATAAAAAACCCATCTCTGTGACAGTATAGCATCAGGACAGACAGACAGACTTAAAGATAGATAGATAGATAGATAGATAGATAGAATAGTAACACACTATACAGAAAGGTATTAAAGCAGAAAGAGATTTCACAACCCTGTCCACAGAGATGCTGTAGACCTAACACAACTGCTGGTGAAGAAACTAACATTCTTGAGACTTTAGTCCCAGCCACCGCCACCAAGACTTCCTCCATTGTGGAAGTGATTTGAGATCAGAAAGTGTGACTTGGAGAGAAATGCAATGTTCCATTTCATCTTAACAATTGCCGACGTCCCTCCCGCCCTCATCATCATCACCACCATCTGTACACTAAACACAGACACAACAGTTTGCTCTGCAACGAGGGAAAGCAAGAGGATATGGAGAGTGAATGCTGTGAGAGAGCAAGCAAAAAGAAGAGAGAGAAGGGTATGAAAGAAAAATGAATAATTCCCTTTATGAGACACTGAATCATTCAGATGCATGCTCAAATAATTTAAAAACACACCAGAATGACACACTACTGCCTTAACCCCAATACTACAAGAGAAACAAGCAAAACTTCTGAGAAAATGTCAGAAAGTAAGAAGCTACGTGCCAGTTCTCTGAATGAACGCATTTTACAACACGTTCTGAAGAGTCCAGTTTTGAAAGCATCCTAGTTGGCATCTAATCTACAGTAAGCATGCTCCACTTTAAATTAAAGGGGTACATCACTCATAATGTATAATATTTGTATCAAGTACTCGCCATGTGCTGTCTTCATCTGACAAAGAAAGTTTTACTCACAGGCCTTCATTAAACTTAGATTCCAAGAACGCTAGCCATCTCTGATCCAATGGAAAGAATGGGGGATGGAAATTTTCAACAGAAATTAAGAAGTTAAAAAGCCACTAAAGCTGATTAAGGCCATAGTCAAAAGGTGTCATTGAGGATTCAGGTCATTTTGGGTATATAGGTTGCTTACATTCACCAACAGCACATGTTTAGGGCTTTTTTCTTTAGTGTATACTTTTGTCCAAAGTCAAATTGCTCAAAAGACAAAAACCTTGCCTCAAAGCCTAAACTGCTTCCTCGGCCTTCCAACCTTTTAAAAAGAAAGCATGAAAGAGAGAAGGCAACAGAGGGTGTGAAAGATCTGAGTGAGCGAAACATAAAAACAGAATGGAGGACAAGGGAAAGAGCATGAAATAAAGTGTCTGTGAGACAAAGCGAGAGACGCTCGGATGAGTTCAGCTATGGGGTAAAGGTGTAAGGGATCGATTTTGTGGGAGATGCTGTGTTTTACTCACAGTGTAGAGTTCATTCGTCACCTTCACCAGCTCCTCGTGCATCTGGATCCCAATGTCCTTGCTCTGAAACACAGGCAGAGAGAACAGGGACATGAGTTTTTATTACATTTGTTTATTATATTATGCAGTTATTACATCATGAATTTTTATAAGCCTTCGGCAATGATCTGTCAAAGCAGACATAACCCATTATAGACATGTAATGACGCTAATGCTGTGTCACAACGTGTTCAAAAGGACAGCTAGCAATTGACTGCTGTCCTGATCACCCTCTTCATCATCAGTTTGACCTTCATCCTTCAGGCCAACGTTACAGAACGCTCAAAACACAGACATGGCACACCAGAGTCTCTTTTATTATTCTTGTCTAATCTTCTAATCCACAGCCAGACATAGACACATTCTTTTAGCCTTGTTGTCACTGAAAAGGCTTAGTATTTATTGTAATGTGTAGACATGCACACCTTACTGTCAGTACTTTACACTTTATTTGCCATTTTATTCTTAGTTTTAATCTTACATGTTTAATCCAGGCTGGTAGGAGTGTCTCTATCTCCTGCTTGATCTGCTTGTTTTAAGTGTGTTTATGTTTTTATGTTTTTTTGATGCATGTATTTTTTTTTTTTTACTGCTTTTATGTTTTTGGACTGTTGTTATAGTATCTATTTATTATGCCTGGCTGCAACCAAATTTCCTTTGGGACAATAATAAAGTTGAAGTTGAAGTTGTTTTGATTTGGTAGTTTTAATGATAGGAGCTTCTCAATAGGACTAGCATTCCATATGAATAAACATTAATTGCACTCAGGGGTTACATAGTGACCGAGCATGTCATTACATTTTTTCAGTTAAACCACTTAAAAGGTGTTATAAGTCAATTCAGAAAGTGATGCTAGAATTCAACTCAACTTCGGAAACCCACAACCAACAGCACACCCACTTCCTCCCCCTCCCCTCCGTCCTGCCGCTGCTCCCTACAACCGCTCTTCCTTCCAACTAAACATGAAACAGCATGCATGACGGGATGATTGAGCATGCATGCATGAGGGAGGACACTGCTTTCTAAAACCTGTTAGCTGAATCACTGGGGCTCACAAAATAATTGTCGAGCACTAGAGCTGCCCTGCAAATCAGTCAAAAAATCGAATGAATTGCTGCATATCTGTTATGAACAATTTTGGATAAATCCAATGAACAGAACATTTGTTAACTTCACTTTCCTCTACCTGCTGAATGGTGAATGCGCTGCAGCTCCGTGAGCAACAGCACGTACTTTTCATTTCCTGTGATTATTACATATGGGCTGTATTTACTCTCTGGTTTGCGAAATATCTGCTTCATCACTGGCTTCATGTGTGTATGTGCATGTGAGAGGGGAAGTGAATGTGTGATATCCTGACAAAGAAAAAAAACACTGTTTATTGATGTTTCATTGTGCTCTACAGAGACAGATATAATCAATAATATATCAAGTTGAACAACAAGTCCCATTTCCAGTTTCATATCTCATCTTAACAGTGAAAAGATTGCTAAGGTGCTATTTTCCTTTGCCACCAATTTCCTTTGTTTTGCTTGCACTCTTATGAAAGAAAGTGTGAGGGATACACGTGGTATAAAGAAGGACAGTTAATTCCCCTTACATCTTTCTAGACTAACGCAAATTCAGATGACTACAGCATGACTGCAGTCACGCTACACAATGTACCTTGTGATCAGCGCGATCAGCGAGGCAGTACGTGTGACAGCGAGCGTCTATTTGAAGATTCAACCAACATGAGTGCGAGAATGCACCCACAGCATGCTTTGATGTGATGGTGTGATATAAAAGAAATGGCGCATTAGAAGTATAAGAGGTATAAGACGTTTTGAGGAAGGATGACACCAAACCATACTGATTAACAAATACAGAAACCAGCAGGGTTATAGCCAGCATTGGTGTGCTGCATAACCTGTTTATCGGTGTATTAATATTTGCTGGTATTATTAACAAGTGTACAAAACTGTCTAATAAGACCTGCAAGTCTCCAGCTTCTACCAACGCCTCTTATTTTTTGCTGTGGTTTTCAGTCTGGTCTGATGTTTGTAAAGCATTTATAAACTCACCCGCCCACTGTGGTCATCTTGCACACAATTCATTATGTGAGATATTATTTTCTGTCATATCAATACAGCAAGGAACTGCAGATCTGCTCAAAGCAAACTTCACTGCACCCTTATGGATCATAAGTGTCATTTCTGAACCCAAATACACACATACAAACACACACTCAAACCAAAGCCTCAAGCAGCACCCACCCCCTCTACACAAAATGATTATTATATAGATTGAGGCAAACATTTCTGCCCACACCCTTCTCAATCATAATAACAAAGCTTGAAACAACATGCCAATGATGACTAAGACCTAAGCAAAGTCATCAATGAAGGGGAAACCCAGGCAAAAGAGGGAAAGGGAAAAGCAG
>OMKZ01033939.1:0-14131 GCA_900302535.1 Neoniphon sammara | reverse complement strand
GATATGACTCCTACATATATTTCTGGTCATTTTTGCTTGATTTTTGCCCACCATTATAAAAATACAAGATCAGATTCTGACTCTCTCTGAGGTGTAGCACTTGCCATAAAATAAAATGAAACTTTTCTGGTGCCCAATGAGAACATGTCATTGCAACAGAAGTACCAAGATTTAGCAAAAGAAAGAGAACACTTGTAAAGCACGTCATTTTAACACATCTATTACTTTTCATCACATGTTAATAACAATATTTTAACACAGCATATGCTGTTTTTAATATGCCTTTTATGGAGAAGTTATTTATTTATTCATTTGTGAACATCAATATGTTGGACAATTCTGACTTTGTTGAATGCAAATCTGAAGCACTCTGGCTTTGCCTTCTCTGATGGAGGACAGAAGTACATGAATATATGAATTTGCATGAGTGTAGGGGATGTCAGACAGCAACAAAGGGGCGAATGGGGCGGGCTTATGCCAACTGGCGTTTCTTATGTAATCACACAAGTCTCACAGGTAGACTCCACAGGTGGGAATCCACATAGTGCCCTTCACAGATGATGATCATGAATTTTAATAAGGGACAATCCAGCCGTATACATGTCTTTAAAAAAAAAAAATCCGGACTTATGGACTCAGCATTTGCTGGGACGGTCATGTGTTCTTCCATCGTAGGTCAAAAATTTCCGACAGGGCTTTGAACGCAGCTTGGTGAGGTCTGGTGACTTCGGATAAGAAGGTGGGAGTCTCCAGCAGCCAGTACCAACCGCTGCAACGGTGAAGCGAAAGTGAGAGAAGAGAAGACGTCTAAAACATAAAGAAGAAGCAGGAGAAAGCCGCAAAACGCCCTCACAGGAAACCGGCTGCTTCATAAGAGCAAGATCAAAACATCTGAGCGAGTTTACGGCAAGAACAAGTTGAGCACGGTCGCGGTGCAAATGCATTGGATCCGGTGACAGCCTCGACAGAAACACATCTAGACGTGACAGAAATGGTAAGTGTGTTTCAGTGTCTTACAAATAAGTTTGCTGTGAAGACTTCATAATAGAGAGAGAGTGTGTGATTCAAAAGAAAAAAAACTGCTTTTAATACCTATTTTAACACCAACTTTTAACTTTCATTATCAGTGGGCAAAGTCCTCTAAGGTAATAATAGAAGATAAATGGCACCATTCACAGGTTACCTGGTGTATAATACAGTGCATGAAATGTGTTCCTTTTTTTTCCCTTCGTGTAAGCACATTACAAATGAATAAAGTTACAGAATACTTTGTCAGTAAATGTATCTACTTAGAATTGTGGCTGTTAGAATTTTAAGAAAAAGCTACTCTCCTATATTGGAAAAAAACATTGTAATATAGGCTATAAGACGTGTGTGGCACAATTATATTTCAAATGAATGTAAAAATATTTTTTGGTTCCATATATTTGATTCTCAAATATATGGAAAATGTATTTTGCATGCTAAAGGTGTGTACTTATATCAACAGTATGGGCTACATCCCCTGTTGATAAGCACCATGGATGCTCTTAATAATACCATAAATATACAGAATGCCCCTTTTTATGCTGTTCCAATAGGATGGAACAGTCGAAGAATGGATGTTCATGGCAGAACGAGGCTCAGGTTTTAAAACAAAGTAAACATGCTATAATATAATGTGAGTGGTGTTTCCCTAGAAAAATGCCAGGTACATTCATCCAGGCAGGAGGGAGGGAGTGAAGGAAGGAAGGAAGCAAGGAGGGGAACTGGACTGGGCAGCAGTTCCTGTGTTAAGACGTCGCCGGGCTGAATTTTCTACCCAGACTATTGTTTAACTATTCCAACTATTTGGGGTAAAAAAAAAATTAGATAGATGGCTTTAAGGGCATCAAGTAATCTGTATCCATCAATTGTCTGACATTACCTGTAAGGAACTGGGGAGCCAGGTTCATGGGCCTGTTATGACCCACTGTATACATTGCTTATGTAAGTCTTTACAGGAAATGACAGTGAATTATGAATCCATTCAAGATGCTGAGGGTAGGACTTGTTTTGCTCTGTCTGTTGGTTTCCTGTCCTCGCCGACACGTGGCCTCTCTGAGACGCCAGCTTCCTCTCCTGGCACAGAGGGCAGAGGTCAAGGGGAGACCTGTCAGGATGCAAATCATTCCCGGGTCAAACTATTCTCAAAATATCCTGCTCTGCCTCTTATCGGTCCGGAGCTTATCAGCGTTTTCTTTTGTTGTCGTTACGCTCATTTATCGCGGGAGCTGTTGGATGCTGCCATTTCCCGAGGACAGACATGGAGGTTACTGTAAACACTTGGCTGAATGTATTATTCATTGCCAGGGAAAACCGGCCCTGCTTCATTCTGGTAGTGCAGGCCTGTGCGTGCTCCTGTCTCAGTCTTCACCTGTAGGAATGCAGCCCTGCTTCTCTCACTATTAGTCAGTGTTGGGGGAGATATTTTTTTTAATTTTTCAAGTTAGTCTAGTTTAGTTAGTTAGTTTGTTTACTTAAGTACTTACCTTCAAAAGTCGCCTAACTACATCCTCTTTATTAAAAGTAACAGTAATAGTTGCATTAAAAGTGTAATGCAACTAAAACAGTAAGCAGGTCTCATTTATATCAGACTAAATTAGCAACATGTTAACTGCATCAGATGCTATGTGTCACCTTTTCAAAAATCTGTGCTAACAAAATGAAATGAAACGATGAAATAAAAATACAGTGTAATACGGTGTAATGACAATAAAGGCTATTCTATCTATTCTATTCTAATTTTAGAGCTAATAGTGGATTGCAAGACTTGAGATAGTAATGTGTTAAGTTACTGCTTATCTGAGTGCTCAAACCCTGAATGCTGCCACTTGTTGTCTGTGGGAAAGTGGGAAAAACCTTAATTATTAATTGGACTAACAGTGATTTGGTCTCATTACTGATCCACTTTGTATAATGGCAGAGGTATTATACAGAAAACTCTACTCTGTGGCAAAGTATAAAACACGCTTACCACATAAAAGAAGAAAAAAAAAAGAGATGCTGAACGAATCTCCTCTACATCTCATTTGTTCACCATTTCCTGCTTGTTTTAGGGCTGTGCTTAACACACAAAGTTCTTCACAGGGTCTAAACTCAATGTGGTAATTCATAAGTTCCTCATTTTTATTTTTATTTCTTCACCTTTGGTGTTAAGCACTCATTCATGTCATGTTTCTTCTCTGTACTATCCAGAGATCACCTGTCAGTCAAACATTGTGGGTTTCCTCTTGATGGAGTTTGAGTTTCTTTAGGCTCTTTGTCTGTTTAGTCATAATGGCTATCGGTGCTCATGATGACTACACTGTTTATTTCAAACAAACTAGAAACGTAAAATTCTACTTCCTGTTTGCCAGATCATTTTTCCCAGGAAAGACTTACCAGCTTTTCATTTAAACCCCAACTGACAAGTAGCAAAACATACATTTACACATGATGAAAATGTCAGATTACAACTTCAAACCATCTGTCTTTCTCAGTAGGAAAGTCCAAACAAGCAAAGGGTAAAAAGTCGAGTGCATACAAAAATCCAAATCCCCACTACGTCTCATATATCAGTCATGCTCTGCTTGCTGTTTGGACAGGAGAATGGGAAGAGCCGCCTTCAGCAGGCCCAGGATGACGTGGAGGAGGTCAAGGTCATCATGCTGGACAACCTGAACAAGGCTGATGAGAGATCTGGCAAACTGGGCGAATTGGAGAACAGAGCTGATATGCTGCTGGAAAGTGTAAGTGGGAGGAATTCAGAGAAGCCACCCAAGTGGAAAGACATAATTTGTTAAGTGTCACACAAACTTATTTTCACTCGGTTTGAGCTTCTCGGTGGAAGTGTCCGGGTTGAAAGGGCAGGGCGAAGGACTGGAACGACCCACACTCAGAGGCCCGCTCCACAGGCGTCTAGCAGAGTCTAGGGAATAAAAGTAGGAAATGTCATATTGATGTCTATAAATACACCTTAGGTGGAGCTGGGGAGGAAAACAAATGTACATTTTACATCCTGATTGTGTTTTATGGGGCTATTTTTAGAAAGGTATTTCCTATTGTTTCCTAAGATGAATGAAGCGAAGCGGTCTCCCTGGGTACGACAGAGAGAGTCCAGGACATGCCACGATGCGAATGTCTATCCAGGGGTCGGCAAGTGGGTCACGTCGTTCCCACATTGGCCCGCTGGCCTGTGACATCGTGCGGCTGTCCAGTTCTCAGAAATCTTGGTGGTCCGAGAGGCTCACAAACAGGAAAGCTAGGAAAGCGGCTAAGAAGTTTTAGACTCACAAGGTTCACTAAAGAGTAGACTTTGGGGTAGCGATCTCTAAGAAACCCTCTTGGATCACAGAGGTAATTTGCTGCGGTAAAGTGTGTCTCGTTTTGTGTCTAAAAAGACTATCAGGCTAAGACTAGACTATCTATATGCGATTTAGGGCAACCCAAATTCATGCAAACTCTTTTCCATGTTCGGTAATCTCTAGGATTCAAAGACAACTGGACTTAATGTCTTTTTGTTTGTTTCCTCCAGACTAAAAAATTCGAAAAGAGCACCAACAGACTGAAGCAACAGAAGAGATGGGACAACATGAAGATGAAAGTGGTGCTGATTGGCGTTGGGGTGGTGGCAGGAGCCATTATCATCGGACTTATAATCTATGCCATTGTTGATGCTGCGCAAGGATAGTAGTGCCATCGCTAGCCCCGATGAATGCGACATTGAAGGAAATTAAGATTTGGGGGCGAAAGGATCTAACTTGGACAGAGATGAAAGCTGCCAAGGAAAGAGAAGTGCAAAGTTATTGAACCGGCCTGACAGGAGGAGGTTTCAAGCATTTTGTGTGAACTGCTCAGTCTGTCCTGTTACTGGGTTTAGAGGCATTTCTGGGTGCATCAGTCCCATTCTTTGCTCCTGTGTAGGTCTTCAGGTGATATGGTACCATCAACAGTTCAGCTGCTTCTTCTGTTTTCTGTCCGACCAATTGGGATCACACCACTCCATAAATAGTAATATTACTGCAGAGTGCAGTTCTGTTGTGTCTGTGGAACCCTAATCCTAAACCTAATGTATTGTTGAACTATAGGAAACACTGCTTGATAGTGTTCATGTAGCATTTCAGGTGCAGATAAACTTAAATGAAAATACTTAAATGGAAAAAAGGTCCACAGAGAAATCATGTTTTGACAGAGGAAACCCGTTCCACTGGTGTCCCCATTGCCTTGAAATTCACAATCATGAAGATTTCTTGCATTGAAATGCAAACTGCTAAATATTGTGCTTGACCCAATTGTGTATAGTGTACAAATGTTGCTGCTGAGGAATTCCTTGCAAGATGTCTTAACATAGATTTTTTTTGTATTTGATATATTTTTAGTGTTCTCTCTTTAAATGCTTTATATTGTATGTAAGTGTGTCAAAACTAAAAAAATAATGCTCATAAAACATTTGCAAGAACTGTGTGTAGTCATCAAAAATTATTTCTAACCACCAGTGTCTTTCCATCACATGAGTTAGAGTAGGGCAGATCTCCAACAAATAAATAAATGAAAAATAAATAAGAAGAAAACATAATGATACCTCTATTCAGTCAAATGAATTTTGCCTAACTCCAATCATTTTATCCAAATGATCAGTCTCTACTGATCACTGGCAGAAGTGTGGATCATTATTGTTTCAGTTCAGTGTTTGATTTGTGTAAAGGTCAGATTCCTTTCCCCCAGTGGACTTTAAGCTGTGACCCAGTTCCTTCCACATAGCTCTGGTGTGGTGTGGCAGATATATTTGGCTCTGTGGCTGACTGAATACCCAGTCCAGACTCCTACCAAGTTAGAGAAGTGCAAACTATCATTTGTTCAGGTCTTACAACCTTATTTTCCTATTGAGTTTAGTGCCAACTGTGTGGTATTCTAAGAGAACAGGATTAAAAAGTCAGCCAGATACCTGAGGGGAAAAATATGGTGATTTGAATCTGTAAAACAAAACAAAACGGAACTTGAATGTTAGGTCAAGATTCAATCATGCACAATTGACACTTGCTAATAATTAAATTTCAGAGGCTATTTTGCACCACTTTTTAAGTTATGTGGTTGACTGACTAATCCTGCATTGTGGAATAACCCCTGGTGATTAATTATTGTTAGCTTGAGGTAACGTTAGGTGTCAGCAGAGCTTCTTTATGCACCCTGGTTTTGGACTTTGTTACGATTTTAGAGGTCAAGGCACAATAAAATATTTAAGCATGTTTTGATAGTAGTTTAATTATTTGATGCCACCACTTATTCAAACAAGAACATAGATATATTACAAGGGTCAACAATTACTATTACACTTGTTGACGCTATTCTCTACTGAGAATGTGCAAAAAACATCACGTGATTTTATCGTCATACCCGGAAGGATGACAAGCGTTCGCTGTTGCTAACAGCAGGTGAGCTTACCTTGTTGAGTTTACTTAAGAAACTATTAACAGTTTGTTTTTAAGCGTCTTTGCTCTACAAGATCTTCTCTGGAATGTTATGTCTATTGGCACAAGTTAAATAAAGCTATATGCAGGTTGTATTGCTCCACATTGCTGGCGTTATGATGTTAGCTTGTTAGCCGTAGCGTTAGCCCGAATCGAGAACCTCATATAAAATTATCACAATTTATAGTGGTCTTGCTTATCAGACAAGGACCGTGCCACTTAAAACAAGACTAGATGCTTTATTGTGATTGTGAGGACGTACTTTTCTATGCGGCATTGATATAGTCCACAAAGCAGCAACTTTTCGCCGATAAACGTTCAACTTGAAAACTGGATGACCTGCCCACCTGGTGCTTTTTCAAGGTGGAAGGAGACTGTCGGAACGGCAAGCAAGCCACTTCTGAAAGTTGACCTCATGTAAATGAGTGTTGCTTGATGGGTTATTTGTATGCCGAAGTGAAGAGTAGACCCTAACGGTTCATACCAACATTTCAGAACCTTTTAATGAGCTTTGTGCATTTGCTGGTAACGTAACGACTGAAGCATACACATTTTCATATTTATGTATGGGCTTTGGCTTGCGTTATTATCGATAATCACAGCCAAGAAGAGGTGACCCTTATTTTGTTAGTTAGGTGGTTAGCAAAATAAATCAATAGGGTGACTGATGGGGGAAATGTAAATAGTGATAATCAGTTGCTGGTTTCTCGTTTAGATATATTTGAAATAGATTCACATAGATTTTTTTTAAATAGCGACAGCAGAATATACTTCTGGCAGATAGAAGGATTGACTTAGCTTGGAGATGTAATTGTAAATATGAAAGGTGGCTTGGGTAATTTTGATAAAGTAAAAGGCATCCATTTTTTTCTGCCAGGTAATCTTGTTGCAGAGGACAAAGATTTGCTTTGCCAGAATGGCATCTTACTTTGATGAACATGACTGTGAGCCTACCAACCCTGAGGAACAGTATCGTCAGAATGCACTACTTGAACTGGCCAGGTGAGACTCAACTCAGCTCACTGACCTTGTTTTGCTTCAACATGACATTGTGTCATGGTGATCCGGGCTCTTGCTGACTGTTGGTCTTTGTCTGTAGGTCTTTAATGCAGGGCTTGGACATTGACTCAGGGGCATTCGACCTGTCAGACTGGGACCAGCGCCTTCCTCCTCCAGCTGCCAAAACTGCAGTTCAGACACTTTCTGTGGTCATTATTTCCCCAGAGCAAGCAGGTGACAGAAATATGCCCCACAGCAACAAAATGTGTTTTTACTTTCAGTTCTCTATTCCTGTAATGAAACGTTCTGGGTGTGAAAGGTAGCATTATAAACTAACATGGAGGCATTGATATCTCCTTTTCCACAACAGCTACAGTGAGTGTTAAAGCAAAATTGAACTTTGGTAGAGTGTTGGGTTGTATAGTTACCTGGGTGTGATCTGAGTCCACATGGTGGGCAAATATTCTCATTAGCTGCTTGCCAGCCCCTTGGGCTGCTAATCCAGAATGATGTATTTATATCTCTCCATTCACTTCCATAGTGCAGCAGAACAGGTCCCAAAATGACATTTTTAGCACATAAACGAACACAAACAAAGCAGATTATGTCAATGTAAAAAACAGCAAGTCCCGGTACCCATTTTTCATGTAATTATAGTGATTTGTGAAAGTAATATGAAGTTGTTTCTTTCTGGCACAAGGTTATTAAGCAGAAGTTACCTGCAGACACTACCTGCTGGATTTACTTTCCGATTCAAATAGGAAAATAACAAGAAAAGAGCTATTTAATTTCCTCAAAAAAAAAAATGGATAGAGGGACTTGAACCTGTCTTATCTCTTATAGACAAAGGTGTCAAGTGTCCGGTGTGTCTGCTGGAGTTTGAAGAACAAGAGACAGTTCGAGAGATGCCTTGCAAACACCTCTTTCACTCAGGATGCATACTGCCCTGGTTGGGGAAGGTAAAGCATTTGAGTTTGTCATCCAGATGTTCATTCTGCACCACGCTTCCTCAGACAGACCTGAGAAATGTGTGAACAGCTGCTCAAAATTCCTTTTTGACCCTTTCTGATGTTTTGTGTTTTAATCGTAGACCAACTCCTGCCCGCTGTGTCGGCTGGAATTACCGACAGACAATCCAGAGTATGAGGAGTTTAAAAAAGACAAGGTGGGTCTGCAAATATGTGCCGCTCTCAAATTGTTCCTCATGCTTGAACTGTGTTTCGAGGCTACTATCAGCCCTGGACTGAATTGTATTTTGTGTCTTCCAGGAGAGAAGAAGACAGAGGGAGCACAGGCTGGAGGACCTACATGGAGCCATGTACACATGACAGCTGGGGCCACGTCTCAGTGCCACGGTGCAACTTATGTCACAGGGCGCCACAGTGACATTTAATTTAGAAAATCAAAGGAAAGAAGTCAAGAACTGGGTCTGTGGTCACTTTGAATCTCAAGTTGGACATGCTTTAATGGCCGTGAAAATGTTTTTAGGTCCGTGTGCTGCTGAAACAGTAACACTGCAGAGCTCTGCGGCTTTTCCTGTACCTTGCTTGCGCTCGGTTAGCGTGACTATGAGAAACCGCTTTGAAAGACTTTTTACCTCTTCCTTTTTTGATATAAATATGTGAGCTTTAAACACGTGTACAGACATCTGTTCAGCTGCTTTTTTTCCTCCATCAAATATCCATACTCCAATGGCAGGAATGCTAAGCCAGTTTATACTGCTGGATAGTTTTAACCCTTTCTTTTCGCTTATTCTTTCTTTCTTTTCTGCCTTATTATTGCTGACTTTTTTTGGTTATCATCTCTCCACAGTGCGATTTGTTGACCAAATCTGGACAAATATTGCTGTCACATTCAGTGCATCCCGTAAGGTTGTGTTGATTTAGGATAAAGCATCACCCATCTTGACATGTTTTTGTTATGAGCCATGGATACTATGCAGAGTTTACAGTTAGTTTGGACTAACTCGCTTCTCCACATTTACATTTGGATTTAGTTAAACCGAGTGACTTAGACTGAGTGAGCATTTAAAGACTCAGCATCTTCCTCAGGGACATGCTAACATGGCTGTTGATGTGGATCCGTTTGTAATTCTGTTATCATGTTAGTGTAAATTTGCCCTTAAGTCCAAGCTTTCCTAGGGCAAACCCTGCAAGGGATGTTCCATCTAAAATGATCTTTTTGCATTCAGGACAGACATAACAGCATGTCTGCAAGTCCTGAAAAGTCTTAGTGTCTTCAGTTATATTTTTACTACTCAAAATGCGATAAAAAGCCATGAATACAGTGTAACGTAGCATTTTAAATCTTTAATTCAGGATTAGAGGTATTAAAAATATATCTCCACAGACCTCTATAGTTCTGTCTTGTTTTTATTTTACTGTGGAATTGGTCCTTATTTCATTCTAATTGGCAGTAAAAGCCTCTGAGGTGTTTAAAACTTGCAGACACTGTATTAGATGAGGGGAAAATGTCTCGATGTAACAACTGCTTCTGTAAGTAAGTTTATTTGAAACTGACTTGCATTGCATTCCCCATCCAATTTAAGCTGATGCTACAACAAAGGGTTAACACTTTGCTGGAAGCTACTTTGAAAGGAATTGTCTGAAATTGACCAGCAGAATAAGATCCAAATGATTCCATGTTTGAAAGAGATTTAAGTGCCAGCAAAGATTGTGTTTAAATTGCATCGGATTGAACTTGTAGTATGAATGTTAAGAACTGAATTTGACACTGAACGCAATGTCTTGAAATTGTGATAACAGAATTTAACTATAAGTCAAATTTTGTTCTCCTAATTTGAATTCCATTCACTTAATTGAGCCTCAGCCTCCAGGGAGACACACAGCTGGACCTTTGACTGGTGACTCTGCTGGCACTAATCTCTTTCCACACTGCACTGTCTGAAGAGTCTTTGTCAAGTCAGTGTAGTTAATGTGTAATTGAATCTAGTGTTGTGTTTTTGCTCAGGTTCTGTTTTGAAATGCACTGGCTTTACACTTTTGTCTTTTATCATGTTGTTTTGGATGTCAAATGATTGTAAACCAATGACTTATTCCAAAATGTTATATCTACATTATGTTATGTAGTCTGACACAACTGGTTTGTAATTGTGTCGGTAACAAGCAGACCTTGTTTGTCACAAAATAATCTCCCAAGTGTAAAATTCTCCATAGGTTTGGTATTTTGTGAATACTATGCCAGACTGTTTGTTACAGTCAGTACTGTATGACTGTGTTCTTGTTTTATTCAACTCTTGTGTATGAAGCAGGACCATCTTGATAATTGTATTACCCTGTATAAGTTAACTGTCAGCATTTTTGTATTTGCTTAAAGAACCCATGCAAAACATTTGCTAATAATTTATCATTTTTATTTCATATTTGAATATAAATCTCTGACAAAAGAAAATACCTAAATGATAGACAAATCATACATATTTACATAATTTATAAAAAGAAACAAAATATTCTCTGCGTCGCCTTGTTTTGGGGATTCACTGACTGCTCCATGATCATCAAATTGAGTAAAATACACCTTTTACATAGTTGTCAAACTTAGAAAAAAAAGATTATTACATTTTGTTATAGACATTTGTTTCCGTGTTTTCTACAGTTCAAGACATCTACAGGTCAGGCAGCCTTTTGTAAATGGGATCCTCTCATGAACAAACATACCATAGCTATTTACTGAAGTGCAGATTTTGACACAAGTAAAATAATAATAAAAAAGAAGAAAAACAGGTTGTAAAGCCACTTTCATATTTTGGCCTGTCCAGTGGAAGATAGAGATGTTGTCACAGAATAAATCCAACCCTGTGTGAGGGTTCATACAAGCTGCCAGTTGAAGTCTAACCACGTGACTCTGTTACAGTATGGAGAAAGAGGCTACATCAGAACACAAGATTGAACAAAACGAAAACAAAACAAAAAAAATTTCAATAATTGAACATGGTCATCTGGCACAAGATGAGGGATAAGGCTAAAACAATCAGTGCATGCGCGCACACATCCACACAGGAGCTAGTTTTCTATCACAAAACAGGAAGCCATCCAAATCCCATTTCTTTCACCTACAGCTGACACTGAGAAAAGCCATCAAAATTCCAGTGTAGATTCCAATCTTTTTTTGGCAAGAAGTGCAGGAGCAAGAAAAACCATCTTTGACACAGCTGCTGTACATCAGGGTTCCTACAAGCTCTGCAAAGTATTTTAAATTGATTTGATTCTTTCAAGATTATGAAAAGTTGATTTGCACAAAATCTCTGGAAAGGCATTCGACATCTTCAGACCTGACTGACATGTAACTACACATTTTATGTCCGAGCAGGCCCACCGTTGTGTCACGTATTGTGATATTTGTTAAGACAGATCCTTGGCTGCAGAATGATATGGCCTGGTTGACAGTCATATTGCTCAGCCATGATATTAAAGCTTTGAGAATGTATGGCAATTTGAGCTGGAAAACATGTAGGAACCCTGCCTTCAACATCAATCCTACAGATAATAACAGAGGTAGGTGACGAACAACTTCAAAATGTGTATTGCTGGCATCCAGTGGTTAGACAGAGTTTCAAATGTGCCAATACTACCCAGACAGTAGAATACTGCTTTAGTGGTTGTGTAACATACTGCTGGAAACTGATCACAGATGAGGTCCAACAGCTCACTACATGAATAGCTTCAATCCAGTGGAATCTAAGTTAGGACTAAATTTCTCCTCCAGGTGGCGTTAGTCGGCTTTAGTTTGAGCCTTGACCTATTGGGGATTTTGGTGTTGAGCTCTTTCTCAACTGTAATTAGCACTTCGCTGCATAAGAAGTTGGCAACAAGAGATACTTTTCAAGCATACAAAACTCTCATTATTTGAAATGTGACAGTTTAACTTCTCACAATGACCAGTGTCTTGTATACGGCAAACAATATTGGCTGGTTTTAACACTGTTCAGATCATCATGATGCAATGTGACACCCACAGGGATAATGGCACAAGGTCTGCAGGCATCATGTTCACTCACACTTCTCAACTCTTCTGAACAAAGCTTACCTCTGTGACACACACACAAATCCTATCCTATCCTCAAACTCAAATAAGGCTTCCAAGGGTCCAGCCTGGAATCACAACAGTTTGAGTCCATCATATGCTGAGTATGAGGACAAAAACTATGCTAATCTGTAAGTAAATGGGTTAGGTGGATTGTATGAGTTTACCCTTTTCATAACCACTCATTTTACTACAGGAAGTAGTTGGTTCAAGTGTCCTAGTGTCGCACTTTAAAAACAGAAGAGCCCTGTGTTGGACTTGTCCTGGGTAAACCCCGAATCCTCTCACTGAAAAAGGCATCGCTCACTCCACTGGAGTGTAAATTGTCAGATGAAATGGCAATTATTGCGCCGGACACGGCATGAAGAGAGAGAAAGAAAAAAAAAAAAAAAACATAAGATAGATTCGAGTGCAAATGTCGAACATAAATCATGTGACCTGTGGGAGAATAGTGGAATGACATAAAGGAAAAACTGATTAAGGTTGTCAATTCAAAGTGATTGGGAAGCAGACAGCCCTAGTCAATGTAAGGGCGAACAAACCAGCAGGGATTACACAACCATTCCACACTCACATATCAAAAAAATGGATTATGTCCTGAAGAGAGCAATAAATCCCAGTGGTTCAAAATACAGATACACCATGTAAAACAATTAAAATATAACATAAAAAAATCCGCATTCAGATCATTTGCCAACATGGCGTATCCATTTCAGACATCAGGCAGATGTGCACATGAATGAAATGGTCAAGTCAAATTATGTTAATGATTATTGCCAAGGATTTGACAGATAATTTATGTTTGATTGATAAATTAAAAAAGATCATGTGCATACAGCCTGTCAACGATACATAACTGTTATCTACCTAAAGTATTCACTTCTCAAACATTCAAGATTTTCTACTTACGATGCTTTAGAACACAAACTCAAAAACTCAAGCGTACTTCTGTCATTCAAAGTGTGGCGTGCAGAGATAAGCAATGGGGGAGGGGGTCAAAACAGCAAGAGGGTGGACCACACCAAGCATTGGATAGTCTGTGAAAAAAAGTGTCTGGGGAGATAAAATCAAGTTTGTGGCTCTAGGAAATGTTCATCTCCCTCTGCCAAGATACTGACAGTGAACACTGGTAAAGGCCACATTGGCCAAACCTAACGTCCCCTGTTAAGGAAACACCAACCTAGTGAAGAATGAGCGGCCTGGTTCCCTACGTCAACAGCCATCTTGAAAAAAAACATTCGTGGATCAAGTGCCCCTCCCACCCCCGCCTCCGCACATTCAGCCCTCTGTCAAGTGTCACTACAGCAAAAGCAACAGGACATTTGACTGTAGCGGTTTACCGGACGGCTCGTGACAACACTAAAAAAAAAAAAAGAAAAGAAAAAAAAGACAGCGATAAAGACATGATAACCTTGTGTGTCAGAAAGTTCCCCTCCTCCTCCCCACGCTGCCTCTGTAACCTCTCTCTCTCCCTGCTGGGAGCTGGTGAAGCGCCGTTGCAGTGACATCTCGGGGCGTTGTGGTGTGGTGTGGTGCAGAGCTACAACATGGCTATGCTCTCCGGCGTACAGTTGAGATGGGTGGACGTGCTGCTTCCCCCGGGGGACTTGAGGCCCTTGGTG
>OMKZ01033937.1:0-14202 GCA_900302535.1 Neoniphon sammara | reverse complement strand
TGTGATACCGCCACTACAACAGCAGCTAAAAACAGCCAGCAGTGTTTTCTCCTACACAACCTCTGAAGCTTACAGTAAATGAAGGGAAACACTAGTAAAATTGCACAGTTTGTGTTATCTTTAAATACCAGCATATTCTTTGTCTTTATGGTGGAGCAAACTTCAAAGAAAGAAGTCTACAGCTGTACATTAAGTTTAAAGGTTCTGTTTATTATTAGTGAAGTACTGCATCAAGGTTTTATTGCTGTACTGTATGTTTTTTCTTCAATCCCAATAATATAATTAATATAAAATAATGAATAACAAATGTAATAGGAAGTTCTACTATCATGTAAGCTGTGATTTAATAAGAGAAATAGATGACTTTCTCAGATGGTCAACACCTTACTTAAACACCTTACTTACTTAAACACTTTGAGTTATTCCTCTTCTTGGAGGAAAACACAATATTACCAGCCGTATTTACCATTCCAAGTCATAAAGGGAAAACAATAAATTTAAGATACAAAGACTAAATGCCAAACCTAGGAATCTTTAAATGAACCCACACACCTAATAAGTGCATTTTTTTCACTTATGAGGTCCCAACCCCCTCGCTTCATCCAGCCAGCTTGTTGTTATAATGGATGGCACTTTATGGCAGAATGTGAGGCTGTGGTTAGGTGTGAGTTATCTTGCCTTAGGCTAAACTCTGCTGTGCTCCCCTGAGACAGGGAATCACGTCTAAGCTGCATGTTCAGGCTTTTTACATCATACCTTTAGGAGATAAGGGTCTTGCTTCATTACGCACACATGCAGATGCAAGCACGCATACAAACTCATGGCTTCAGACACACACACACACACACACACACACACATACACACACGGTTGTTGTTTTTGTCTCTGTTTTAACATTTCCTAATTTAAGGTGGTGACAGACAATGTGATATGTACACAGAACATGAAAAAACAGTGGAAAGTAACACATCACATTAGTTTTGCAGGGACCATTATTTTATGTATGAGAAAGCCTTATTTATGAGCTCTAAAACTCGCTCAACCACTTTTTTGTGATGCAGGAGAGCACAGCTCTGCAGTCTAACCTTGAAAGTCACATTGCTGTTGCTTTTTTTTTTTTTTTTTTTTTTTAAAGAGCACCCGCTCCCCCTGTCATATAGCCATTAAGAATTGTTGTGTGTGACAAATTGTGCTGTGTCATGGCGATGCCCAGTAACGGCTGAGACCTCCCTCTATGCTGTTTAAGATGGCTGCCTTCCAAGATGATATCCGTGAGTGAAAAGAGGAGGAGAAGGGACAAGAGTCCAGGGAAGGTCAGCAAATCATATCTTTACAACTGATGTTGGCAGCATGTAGAGTGTGTGTTTCTGTGAAAGATAAAACAGAGGAAATGTCTCAGAAAAAATGAAAGCCCCCCCACAAAGACAATTGCAGAGTTTGTGGGTGGGAAGCCAGTGAGGGAGTGTGTCCTTGTCAGTGCACTAACTTTATTGTCATTATACTGTGCTGCACGTGTCACAAACAAGAGATGTGACAAGCCTGAAAAGGGGGGCCATGCCAAACACAAGCAACTTCTATAGGGATGTGGAGGAGAACATGCGAACATGAGAACATGGAGCATGAACCTCCGTGTGTGTTTCATTCTCCCACTCAACCTCCTCTTTGTCAGGTGAAAAAAAGTCTGGGAACTCCATGTGCAGTGGAGGTGGCACATGATATTCTGCACCCTTCTCACACCAACAGAGGGCAGCAGGAACAGGACTTAGGACCTTTGGAGGGTGGTTGGGGGGGTTGCGCACACACACACACACACACACACACACACACACACACACACACAAATAACTAAGTATATTAATTAATTAAAAAGCAAGATGAAGGTGCCAGATATGTTGCTGTTAGAAGTATGGCATTTAGTTAGAGTATGGGTGTTTTGTGTACACACATTTAAGGTCTGTTGTAAACAGATCTTAAATATTCTTCTTTCAATTTTTGAGCCAAACACATTATCAGTTATAGGCAGAGAGCTAACACTAAAATGAAATACATCTCCTCAGTGCATACAAGTAAAAAGTGGTTACTTTTGGAATCAAACACATTTGAAATAAGGCTAGGTAGGTGGAACATGATATAGTTTGTCATACTTGATCCATGTTAACTGTGATTATTATTGATCCATCATGCTTTTCATTAAATAAATAGATCAACTAAATTTAGCATAATAACTGTAGTGTTGTGAGAATTGCAAGATCATTGCAAGTCACCTTGCAATTTCCTGTCCTGTAAATCTATTGCAAAAATTTTTTTCAAGTGGCCAAAAATGTGTTTGGATTTTTTGGATAGCATGATACATGCAAGCACAAATGCCCCCAAAATCAATCAGTGAATCAGTCTCTCTCACCCCACACAGACCCATGGACACATAAACATTCACACATGAGCGCCCACACCATATTTCAGCACATAAAAATGTGCACACACAACACACTTTTTTTGCCTGAGATGTGAGACCCCCCACAGACTCATGAAATTTAAATGAGTTGAGCATTTCTTTTTCTCCAGCTGCGCTGATTAGAGGCCACAGCTGCATGGACAGCAACAACAAAATGAGGCTCCTCTGTCTCTCTCTCTCTCTCAACCAGTCAATCTCACTCTCTCTCTCTCATTGTATACCGGGGGGCCATTTCCCTGTGTTAATCCTACTTGTTATCCTATATTACAATAGTCACAAATCATCAAAATATAATTTGAACATTGGACCACAAAGTCCCTTGTTGAGCAACAAAGCAGTTCACTTAATGGGTTAGGACCCACTTTGCTGTAGTCCCTGCTTCTTGTCATGGTATGCAGTAGTGAAGTTAAAGCAAGCTGCTGAAAACAGCATATGCAACATTATGCACACAGTGTTTTGAAACTTTAATCACCGTTGTGGACACTGAGTCATTGAACTGTAAACTAAAAGAAAAATACAGTGGGAGGAGAGAGACAACAATGATACGATGCACTGGTACAACTGATACTGAACTGGTTGTTAGAAAATGTCTTAAAGTGCTATTCAAGATAGTCACCTGTTCTGAGAACTGGGGTGTCGACTGAAAAACTGAATATCAAAAGAGAGATTACATTCATAGAATATTTTTAACATATTGTAATAAAGAATCACTCAGGAGAATAGACTAGATCAACATTTTGGCCACATTTAAACCACAAGTGATAAGGAAAAAATAAAATGGAAACAACATACATGCAGTAAATAACCACACTTTAAAAATAGGTAAGTTAATTACCTATTAACTAATTACTAATGCAACAATTTGAAAATACAGAGGAGAATCAGTAGTTATGACATCACTAGCTGTTCCTCACTTTGTCATCTGGGCTCATCCATCAGGAGGGATCGGAGGTCAGTCCAATATAGGACTCTTCCTAAGAGGGATTGACGTGCTTTTCTTGCCAGTAATTGGCTGTGGAAATGGGTAAAGCGCGGAGTAATTGCATGTTGGCGTCTTTTAATTAGCATCGAGGCTTATTGCACACTGCTTCCCCAGGTGGCATGTAAATCCACCACACACACACACACACACACACACACACACACACATGACCAAACAGCCACAGCTAGTCTGAAGAAAAGAGCTCACATAGTTAAGAGATAGAAAAATGTTAACTGGAAAGAAAACATTTGTATCCAGATCCCATGAAACCTAATCTGGCACTGTGTTGTCTCTCTGTTACACTCTGCAGAGACAAAAGCAAACTAATTGCAGGCTTATTGTAATAGAATAGTACAGCAAATTGTTCAATATTTTGTCTTGAAACCAGAAATGCTATTTTTGCAACCTTATACTGGCTACTGTAGTACAGTTTATTGAGTTGGATACCAATTTCTCCAGGGATATTTTGAGACCAGTTTTAACCTTCATGTAATTCAACTCTGGACCCTAACACAGTAAATCAGATCTATAGGAATCAAGGGCCATGACTCTCTTTCCCAACATCTAAAAATAGTTTGGTGGTCATGGCAGCACCACAAGTCTAAATGTCTAATACAGTTCTGTCCTTTCATATCTTGCTAAATCCATGTGTGCATCTGTGCATGTGTGTGTGTGTGTGTGCGCGCGCATGTGCATGCATTTGTATGTGCAGGTTTGTCGGATATTTGTCTAATATAATATTCTAGCTGAATTCTGCCTGTGTAATTAAAGCCGTGAGCACGTGTGTGTACATGCACCCTATGCATATCTGCATGTGTGTTTATGTGAATGTGTATTAATCTATTTACTTCCCTCTGAACTCTTAACGCCAGTTAAGACCGTCAGACTTAATCTAGTGGAAAAATTATAGGCTTATTATGTGACTGTATGAGGTCTAGGACGAGAGCAGATGTTAGTCATATGATCCTAGAGCTGTAGAAATTGGTAACAATTAGTGTTTTGATCTTAGTCTTATGGTGCTTCATGCATATCCAACCAATAGAGTACATTGCCCTAAACATTGCCTATAAGCTGCAGCTTTACCTAATTACAAATTTAGATTACAAATAATTACATTTCAGTAGCCGCTGTATGGCCACCAAAATTGTTCTACAGCAACAAAATCCAAATGATAATAATTCACAATAGTAACTTTATTTACATATGAATGGGGTATTCCCAGAGAGACTAATATTGATGCCAACATCTGTAATAGCGCTGATAAATCTCATATGGACTACATCTAAGGGCAATATTTACTCTTCTCTAAATCTCAGCTTTATTTTTTCTCCAACTAACTGGCAGACAAATTGGTGCCCTCTGCAGAAGTCAAGGCTCAGACACAAGCTAAAACGAGATCAAACAGACAAGAAACAAAACAAGAACAAAACAGCTGATCTCGATCAATCAGGATTACAAATTTACCTCACTGGGTCCTTGTAGTTTGCATAATCATGTAGAACACTAAGGCACTGGTGCTCTGAAGATTATTGGTCAAGATTTGCATTTATCAGTCTCTGTAATCACTAGATCACCAGCCTTTCCTGAAAAAATCAAATTTAAATTATATAAGTGTAATGTGGAGCTCCGCTCATCTCAGTGAGATCAAAGACACAGCAGAGCGGCTGATGGACTGGTCATATAATAAAGATACGATGTGTGAAAAAATGTTTAATTAATAACCTTCCTAATGATGTCCACATAGATAAACACACAGGCTTATGGGGAATAGTTTTAAAATGTAATGTTACATAGTAGATCACATATTCCTAATTCTTAATTGCATTCAGAAATATTATCTGTTGCATAACTCGAACAGCATTGGTGAGCAGCAGTCCTCCATGACTGAATTGAAGAAGCCTGGAACTATTCTTGGTAATTCAGGCCAGCTTTCTGTGGAGAATTTGACCTACTATGCTGAAGATGGAGGTGCAGACTCCCTGGGGTTCGGGGCAATACACATAAACAGAATTTATTGTGAGTTTTGCAAGCCTTGCTATAGGCCAAATTTCCCTCAGGTTAATAAAGACATTGAACTGAACTCAAACTTTTGATGTAATGCTTGATTATTTTCAATTGCTTTTGACTTACTATGCTTCTAAAACCAATCATCATCTATTCCACTGACCTGATCATCATTCTGCAATTTTGCAGTCAAAATGCAATATTTTTTATTAAGCATTGCTTAAGTATTGCTAAGAATTATTTTTCAAAATGAACTCTAGTACGATTCTGCTTCTGCATTTAAAATGGAATCATAACAGAATTACAATTTTAGCACTCTCTCTCTCTCTCTCTCTCTCTCTCTCTCTCACACACACACACACACACACACACACGTGAGTTGGACTCTTTCAAGTTAGAAGCTTTTTATTAGTTGAACAGAGAACAGAAGAATAACACAAAAAAAGTTAGCAGCCATTTTACAGCAGATGCATATGCTTCTTAATAACGTTCTAGTCTGGAAAAACAACTTCTGCACATAAAACCTCAAGAGGCACCAACCGGCATGCTTTGCAGTGTTTGAAACCATAAAAACAGCTGTACATGAAACTCATGTGACAGGTTTAATTGGAGAAGTTGGATGTCATGTTAGGCCTAATGAGTTGGAGTGTTTTTTTACTGTAATTTCTAATTTATTCATTCATATTTTTTTCTTTCCACAGTTGCCCGCTGCTGTGGCCTTGTGTCAGGGAAGTGAGGCACTTGTCTGCTTGCCTGCCTGTCTATTTCTTGCCAAATCTCTGTGGCACAGCCATACTCCAGATCTGACCGGGGGCAGCCTCCCAGTCACGAGAGTGTATCCGATCCTCTGTCACTACCTGTCCTCTGAAGCCACGGCCAAACCTGATGGACAGGAGAAACAGTAAGGAGGCAAGCACTGATATAAAATCAAATATAGCTTGGATATGTGTTCTTATGCATTTTAATTCCATGAATTCAAACAGGAATAACAACATAAGCTCAGATTTTTCAACTATATGTGATTCCATTTAGGGCTACATATGGTCAAAAGAGAAAAATAACATGAACCACAGGCTGCAGATTATCCAGAATCTAATTAATTTTCTTTTTGTGTTTGTAAAGCTTTGATTTTACATGATTGATAATTAATAACTGATCACTTATACAAAGAAAAAAATAGGTAGTAGGTTAAAGGTAACATTACCCAACAGCCAATTGTTTTCAATTGTTGTTGAGGCCATAATTTGAGGTCAGAAAGATGATGTAATTCCAACTATGCCAGGGGGCAATTTGCTCATGAGCCACTTTAACTAATGGACATCTCAAGAGCATAATGTTTAAAAATGTAGTCACCGGGTTCTTTGTGTCATTTAAAAATTCAAATATGGAAAAAGGTTGCAAATGGGTAAATGGCGTCTTATTTACTCTGCCACACTTGTTCTGCTTACAGATACTCCTGCAGTGCACTGAGATACTGATTATTTCATTAAAATAGAGTGATATAAGAATCATGTTTTTCTTTCTGAAAATTCTCAGATCTGACAGAATTTGGCTATGTGAGAAGACTGTTGACCCAGTGTTATTTTATCCTAAAATATCTGAGTAGATCTATTTGAAGAGAATACCACTATTTTTGACATATATTTAAAGTGACTTTGTTGCCCTGATATGATTAAATTAAGTGGTTTCCATTTAATTGAATCATGCCACCCACAGGGTTTGGATGGTATACCTTTAAAATGTAATCAGTAACATTACTTGTTCCCAGTGTGCTTGTGTGTGTGTGTTTATGTGATAAATACCAGCCCTGGGATGGCACTGACCTCTGTGGCTGATGGAGGACGGAGTCCCTGGTGTCTCTCTGAGCTCCCAGAAGCAGGGATTTCAGCACAGAGGTCAGCAGACGATCATCAATGCTGTTATCTATATTTTCACTCTCCTGCACCACGCGCACACATTCACACACACATCCACGCGAGCGCACATCCATGCAGACACAAAAGGCACAAAAAGCTTGCGTTCTGTGTGTTTGAACAGCGTCCCATAAATATGTCTGGGAACGAGACAAGCACTAACTGCTTTCTATTTTCAGAGGGTTGCAACACAAGCCCCAGGGTGCTAGCTCCAGCCAGTCTGTCCTGCTGCGGCGAGGGACCTTGAAAAGTGGATTTCAGTGCACCAGGGTACAGAAATGTATCTAATGCTCACCCAAATTTCCCTCCACCCTCATCTTTATGCAGAATAAGAGCCAGACTGTAGGATGGAGGGCCCAGTTTTGCCCAGTCCCTGTAAGTCTCAATGGGGTAGCCCCATAGTGGCGCTGGTGATCTGAATCCTTTTGCTTTTCTCAGACCCGTAAAATGTGTCTATCTTCTCTTCTGTGCATCTGCTGACCCCAGAATATATTACAGAGGATGTCAAATTGTACAAAAAGAGGTGTTATCTGAAAACTAAATGGATTTGCGTGAATTATCTTGTCTCTTTTGAAAGAGATCCAAAGCCCATTTGAGCTCTCCGTCATACTGAGTGACAGACTTCTCTGATGATGCTGGCATGTCTTTGGAGAATATTTCCTTCACTCTAATGTGGAACAGCAGAAAACGCACATCTATATCCTGCCTTGAGACAGATGTATAACTACACTGATGCAACATCACACTCATCCAAAACAACTGTGTGGCCCACATATGTCCCAAAATGGTGTTCATATTTTCAGATGCTTAATTTGTGTGGGCAAGTTGGCGAAGGAAAATTGAGATTTTAAAAATGAAGCAAATCAGTCACTCTAAGTCAAAAATGATATCTCTTTGACACAGGTAGGGATGAATCAAACATCTGAAGTGTGACAGTTAAAAAGAAACAATTTGCAGTGCATGTCTGTGAGTGCTTTGTTCTCTCACCAGCCCCAGCAGACGGTCAGCCATGTTCTCCTCTGAGCTCCCTGGCAGGATGTTGTTGCTGTCCAGAGCCCCCTGGTCCTGCATAGCCTGGCTGACACTGGCCACAGCCATAACCAGAGCCAGAAGAGTCAGTACTGCTGCGGTGTCCATGCTGTCGGGCTGAAGAGAAGGTTAGACAAAGGCTGGGTGAGGAGAAGGAGTTGGTGGTCCGGATGCACCTGTTGAGTTAGTTCAAAAGGCTCGGTTGGCTCTTGGAGGAGAAGGATGAGGGACTCGGTGCTGCTCAGAGTTGAGGCGCTGCTTTGTCTTATCCTCTTTGTGCAGTGTCCTGGCAAATTTCAACGATGGTATCATCCCAGCCGGCTCTTTTATACACATCGCGGTTACTGGTTGGAAAAGCCCAGGAGAGCAGGAGAAGGATGCTCAGAAAGGAAACAGGGGACAGGGTGGAGGAAGAACTGCCCTTAATATGAGTTTTAACCAGGTCCATTTAGCAGGATCAGGGCATTAGTGATGACTTAGCGCACGAGTGCATTATTATGTGGCCCTTAGGGTAGTGCAACACAACTCTCCCAGTTATTAAACAGATAAATCCCTGTAAATGGACTCAGACCCACCAGTCCCTGTTGTCCAACAGTCTACTCATCATGTATAGACAGGCAATACATGAAAACACAAATTATACCAATTGCCCGCTTAATCATCACCATCACCATCAAAAATATTATTCCACCATAAAAGACTTTTTTTGTAATCATTTTAGCCAGCAGGGTTGTGAACATCAAGAAGTCTCTTCTAAAGCTAAAAGCCAAAAGGCATCAAGAGACGGTAGACAAAAAGAGCGCCACCATTAATATTTAATAATGGAGACTGACAGAGCCATTGATACAGATGATTAATGGTCCATGATTAATAGCTTAGTAATCACATATCTTTTACATTTCATTTTGTTCTCAAGGTAAAGTTTTTAAATGCCAAAATTGGTCCATATGAAAATCACACAATCACACCTCATTATGGTAAGTGTGTCATTTGTCAAAGGAGGATCAATGCCAGTCTTTGTCTCTTAATGACCTCAGATTGAATAATTGGATCCTTCCAGCTCTGGAATAGACTTGTTCTGACCTAGACTGAACTGTCCAATTTCATGTGAATCACTAATGCAAATTCTGTATTAAGTTAGACAGCTGCATTTTCTCTTCCTGAGGGTTTGTTGTTTGTTTGCTTGCTTGTCTGGATGTCATTAGAGGGATTCATATTCTCTATTTGATGAGTTTCATTCAAAAATTAGATACACCATTTGGGAAAAAAAAGAAATGGTTTGACACCTGCTCTCACAAGATGATTGTTGGCATGAAAGGAAACCATATTATGGGTTGCAGCAAAGCTATGAGTCATCGTAAAACCTTTGCTTACAAAACAGAGGGAACAATCATCTGGGTGTTCGTCGTGATGAAAGGATTGAGGAAGCAGCTTTTCCCCCACTGATGATGCGGTGTTTTGGAATGAAACCCTTAACATGTTAAATGCCACCTTCGATCCATACTGAATGTCAAACAGAGACATCTTCATGCTTGATTTATGAAAGTGCCATGGTTAGTACACAACGTGTTCTCACTGTCCCTCTCTCTTTGTCTGGCTCTCTCTGCTTGTGTGTGTGTGTGTGCGTGTGCATGTGAGTGTGTGTGTCTGTATGTGTGTGTGTGTGTATGTGTGTTTTAATTCGTCACTTTCCCAACATTGGATGAGACATCATCAGATTTGGCTTATCGAAGTGCCTAATGGGTGACAATCCGCTTAAACTACCATCCATCTGCACACACACACACAGAGTATGACTGTACCTCCTTAGCTGCCATGACAACCAAGATGACATCAAAGGGATTGTGAGTAGAATTTGTTTTCTCTACTATGATGAGACACATTTTAATTGGAGAAAGGTTTAATTCACATACTTCAGCTTTATGATGATCAGTTAATGGTATTTGATAATAATGTGTACAGTAATGATACATAATACTAATTACAATAATATTAAGGTCAATGCTGCAATTCATTAGTTAAGATTTCACTCATATACAAAAGCAGAGGTATGGATTGTTGGAGTGTAGATATAAAGTGTTACATGGCTTTGTGAAATGGAATAAACCTATATGACTATCGTTTCTCCTTGAGCATAAACACTTCATACAGTAAGGTTATACACAATTACTTTATGAACAAAATAATGTTAATCTGTTCTGTTCAAGCATGTTTTACATATCGTATCCTATTGAAGGCAATTTTGCAAAAGAATAAATGAACAGATACTATTATTTCCTTCATGTAAAAATATTGTTTGCATACTTTATGCCACATATAAAATGTCTTTTAAATGAGCTGCTAATTTTCAGTCTCTGCATATTCTCAATAAGGAGGTAATTTGTGGATTACATAGACAATTATATTTTGTTTTTTGTTTAAGTAAGAATTGTAAGAATTTATAGGATTTCAGCTTCACACCAAGCCAAATCAGAGTATTGCTTCCATCTTGTGTTCTTAAAGTGAACTGCAGATTTCACCTTGAACAAGCCAAATACTGACTGACCTACACATTTGCATGTGTAAAATAGGTCGATATTTTGCTGAGAATGAAAGACTAAATTTAACGTAATGGGTTTATTTTGTTTATTTTATTTACAATGTTTAAACAGTGCAGCCAAAAAATAAATAAAACAGTAAATCATGACAACAAAAAAAGAGGGGAGGGTCAGAACAGCAATATGAGCCTCATGCAGCTACAAGATACAAGATTGTCCAGCAATACCAAAAAAATCAAGCTGACTTCTCATGCTTTATAGCCAGAGTATCGAACCAAACTGGATCTCACGAAGTTCAGTCTGGTTCCAGGCTGATATATTCCACGACTCTCCAAGGAATCTTCTCTCCTCTTGTCATGTAGTTTGAATATTGAAAGGATGCATATCAGCCCGTAGGAATCCATCAGATGCTTCAGGGCAGCATAATCTAAATTACAGTTTGCCTTTTTTTTCTTTTACAGTGGAACAAATTCTGCCACTTTTAACATAAGGCACTTGTATGCAATTAGAAATTTAAGCATGTACAATCTCACCCTGGCTGGTATGAGTGCCAGGAGCAGCAGGTTGGTACAATCCATCTAAACAATTTGAAATTTATTTATACAAAGGTCATGATATCTCCTGGAGATCTTTTTCTTACAACTCTCTTTAAAAAACTATTGTTCCTGTCACTCCTGTCATGTTTGTAATTCGGCTAACATGATACATTGCAGTATATTTTCTTCAGTCTAAAGTTTACAGTCCTTTACCATCTTTATGCACTGAGCAAGTTGTGTGACCTTATGACTCAAGAAATCCATTCATATTCCAATGTAGAGTACATAAATTTAAAATGTACACGCTCAATTTGGGCAAGCCGAGCTTTGCTAATGGCTGAAAAGTTTACCTTTCTGACATATTTGTTATCCATCCAACAACAGTGCTATGGTCATGTCTATTTTAGGCTGTATTGCGATTTTCCTGCTCTAATTCAAGTTCACTCAGGCAATGAATTGTTGATGTACAGTACATATTATGACCAAGACCTTGAAGTGAAACACAAATGGAAAAGGAAAATCGACAGTAGCTCCTCTTTCATGGGGCACAGAGTACAGAAAAAAACATCAGGTCAACTTATCACATGGCCTTTTCAGCAGATCAGCAACACATTCAATGTTCTAGTCCATAATTTCTACTTTTATCTGATATTATCTCAGTGTTAACCAGTGCTAACTAAAAGGAAATTCCAAACAATATGGGTACAAAAGTGTTTTTTTTTCATTGCCCATTTCAGCATTCAGTCTTACAGTAGTTAAGGCAAAAAGCAGTCCATGTCATGTTGGCTTCTTGGTCAAGGGGATCAACAAAGTCCAGTGTGTCTAGATGTGTGTGTGTGTGTTTATATGAGTTGTGTGAGTTTCTGTTCTCCTTTGGTCTGCCATTGATTTATACTGATGCCAGTCAGTGCAGTCCATTAGAGCATCAGCACTGCTTCTGCAGGCTATAAAACATATCGAGCAGCTAGACTGGCTTTGATACTGTTGAGGGCCATCAGTATTTACTGTAAAACATCAATATAGATGCATGGTATAAATATAGGCTCTCCGAGGCCAGCCATCAGTGGGGTATGGGGGAATATAGATCCGGTCAGTGTAACAGTGCGCCAGTTCGCAAGTACTGACGCATTGCAGCGTGCACATTTCATGATGTCAGTCCACGTGCACTTTTTCTGTCAGTTAGTTCCAATGCAAAGAGAGAGTGAGTGCCACATAGTGATTTGGATTGACTCAGTCAGTCAGTGCTTCAGGTGAGTTATGAGGTCCCGTCGCTCCAGTGCGTGGCCCATTCCTTCTTATGGATGACCCCTGACTTCTCAGTCTGGAACTGTGGCCGGTCCTGACGAGGAATCTTCACCGCATGGTACTGAGGCACTTTGTCTTTGTACTGGGCCCGCCGGAAAAAGCCACACTGTCAGCAGAGGGAGGGATGGAGAGAGAGAGAGAGAGAGAGAGAGAGAGAGAGAGAGAGAGAGAGAAAGAAAGAAAGAAAGAAAGAGATCGAAAAGGTTTAATTAATGCTATTATCCAGGTCCATTGTGGTTTCCCCAGTTTCAGTATCTACTGTACCCAATATAATACATTCTGAGCCATGGCTATTCCCCATTTATTCTAATAAAGTAATGCCTCCTGGTCTTTCTCATATAAAAATGAGGAAAAAAGTGCTTCACTTTAGACCATGTGTTTAACACAGAAGCCACAGCCAAGGTGGCTTTTCAATAAAGCGCACAGGCACCAGAAAGCACATCCACATGCTTGACATTTTAATTCAGCGTCAGTCTTAAGTGTACTTGATCTACACACTGCACTGGCAAAGGGCCACTGCACACATTAACATGAGAAAAAAAAGAACACCTGACAAGTTCATTCTGGCACTTGGGAAAAAAAAAAAGCAAAAACCTTGTTGGGCACAAGATAAGAGAATGAATGCATGTTAAGGACAAAAAGCTCATGAAGAGGAATAGTAGGGATTTCTGCCAGAATGAACAAGTGTAAATAAATAGCAAAGTCAACAGCAGAGCCACAGCACACAGTAGAGCAGGCGTCTGGAGTTCCTGAATGGGAGAGGGCTGGATGGTGTTCAGCACAGGATATATGGGAAAAAATGTTGACGACAATAGAAGTAACACTACTGAATGAATAAATGCATGTATGCCCACATTTAGTTATCCACAGTCTAATAAAGAAAGTAGCACTGCAGCAACATTACTTAAATTATATAACATGCCGTTTCAGTCAAGTGTCTGTTTTTTTATTCCCATAAAGCTCAGCTAACTGCAATACTGCCACACCCACAGTAAGGAACGTCCTCAAGGGAATTTATGCCATATTGTGGCATTAATTGGCTTTGTCCAAGCAATCTGATTGGTCAAAGATGTACTCCAACTGTGCTGATGGAGAATGGCTAGCTGTGCTTAATTGGTTGCTATGACAACTCCTGTCATAATCAGGAAGGTAATTTGTGATCTGTTTTCTCCCGATTTTGTACAGTGTGTGTACGTCTTTGCAGAAAACTTTTCAGGCAATAAACACGTGTTGGAAAGCAGTGTATAAAAGCAAAAAGCTGTGATTATTGGTGCCATAACACAAGGAGTGCATCACCACTGTGCTCATAAGGACAGTAAAGAATCCTCAGTTATTATTGCTTCAATATCACATCTGTGTTTTTTGCGATCGTGCATTCCAAACTGTGTTAATACATCATGCCGTAGTGAATACCACCCAAGACAAACCAGGGCGGGGTGAGAGT
>OMKZ01033936.1:0-13762 GCA_900302535.1 Neoniphon sammara | reverse complement strand
ATGTGACATACCCCCCCCTCCAACTTTCCAAATAAGGAAGAGCAGGACTGCCCCGCCCAAAGGGGGGCAGTACACATACACACACGCGCAGCTGCAGAAAACGTAATGTGTATGTTGGTGTGCATGAGTGTGTGAGTGCATGCATATGTTCCCTATGTGCCTGAGGCCAGTTCCTCTCTCTAGAAGTCTCTCTCACTCTGTCTAACCCACACTCTCCTCCACAAAGAGCCGGCGTGGTCAGCCTTTGTTCAAAGAGAGGAGGCAGTCCATAGCTGCTAAGGAGGAGTGTTTCTCACACACACACAAACACACACACACTTCCTACCCAGTTATTTGACCCCGTGTGCACACTCAGAAGCAGAGAGGGCTGATTCACAGCCATATAACACACACCTCTATAGGGGGCTAAAACAGGCACAACCACACATACATCTTAAACAATTTGTACTACTACCACAACTTGCACTTGTACATCCCTATATCAATGTATGTCATAGCACCAACACACACACACACTTATCAGAGAGAGGGGGAGGGGAGACTGAGGGAAAGATAGTGTGGGCAGCCATGTGAATCAATAAAAGTGTCAATTACACGCTCTTATCTCTACAGAACAAGCTAGGAAACAGGAGGCAGTGTTGGCAACACAGACAGACTGAGACAGACGCTCTATGTGGCGCCAGAGAATCAGGGGACTGTCACTAGAAGTGTGACAGGGAGAATTTAAGAATTTAAAAAACGGCTCCAGCACTGAGGAGCATTCAGAAGCAAGTGTATGTGGGTAGAGGAGGACTAAAATGTCACTGTCTATTCATTCAAATAACCACCGCAAGAAACAAAGGCAAGGTTACATCATCACATTTCTCCAAGTGTTTTTCATTCACTTCTTTACCACTGTATTCCATTTGTTGTGTAGTAGTCATCTAGTCATCATCATTCAGCAGAAACATTGAACACAAGCACTACTGTTCATTGCTAACCTACAAACAAATGAAAAATGCCAAAGCTTATCACTATGGGACTATGCAATAAGATGTTTCCCTAAACCAGAAGGTCCAGAAGTGACTACTATGCCCCTGTGAGGCGAAATGCGAGAAGAAAGCCTGTTTGACGTCAAAACCACAGCCCAGACATCAGCATCAGTGGAAGCAGATAACTAGATCTTTCATAACGCTGCAGCCCTACAGCCCCATTTGGCCTCTGAACATCTCAGCTCCACCCAGAAACAAGTTACCCAATCCCCCCCTCCTTTAGATCCTCAACATGACGACATCTGCATACAAGATCAATACGGTCGACAGAGGGGTGGGGGCTGCAGGAAATGGGGAGGGGAGGAGGTGGAGGGGAAAGTGAAACACTGACAATGAAAGAGAGAGAGAGACAGAGAGAGAGAGAGTTTGAGAGAAAGAGAAGTAACTTACAGGAAAACATTCTCTCTCTGGAGCTTCCAGCTCATGTGTAGCAGGAGTTCATTTCCTGAGAAGACTGAGCCGGACTAAAAGTAATCCAAGCTGGCACACAATACAGTAGTTAAAAGAGAGTTCCTGACTGGGATGCATTTTTATTCATTGCCCGGTGTCACGGGCCTTGGCAAAGAAACATTTTAGAAGGAGCATACCCTCTTGTTGGCCTCCCTTAAACATCCAAGCCAAACTTCTGTTTTCATGTAGGCTCTGGGATGGTTTGATCAGATTTTGTGTATTAGTTGAGTTCTTTTGCTCTATGGAGGTGAGAAAACCAGAGTCCACTTCACTATTCTGCAATGTTCTGATTGCCTACACAGATAATCCTCGTGAAGAAGATAATGCTCCTATTTTATCACGGCGTAATAGAAAGCATTATCAGATATGGTATCATTGCTTGGTTTGGCACTCTGATAGTCCAGTTAAAATCTAAGATCACCTAGCAGTCAGTCATCAGACTGACTGTCTCAAAAATACCTTCAGACTCCTCTCATCACTTATCCAGATACTCCCATTAGATAAGTGGTCCAGGGTTCCTCAGCGCAGCCTGAATCGATACAGACACTCAATTGTACCGGTATCAATCAAGGTTCTTATCACATGAGTGCTAAGTGAGGGCTCTAGGATTGAGCCAAGAAAACAAGGATAATTGCTACAGGTTTGCCACTATATATGGACTATGCAGAGATGAAAAGTAGCAGAGTATTGTATACTTACTCAAGTACTGTATTTGAGAACAACTGAACTGATGCTGTACTTGAGTATTTTCACTTTTAGAGATTTTACACCTCACTACATTTCAGGGAGAAATAATGTATTTCTTACTACATTTGGTGGACAGCTGGTTACTAGTTACTTGGCAGAATAAGGTTATAAATGCAAAACATATGATGAGCTTATAAAAACTTGATGCATTGCAAAAATTTAAACAATTCAACTGCTTATGGAGCAATTAGAGCTACAACATTAAAATAATAATTTAACATTTTGAAAGGGACCATAATTCAAACTAGTACATTTTGCTGCAAATGCTTCGTTTTGAATGCAAGACTTTTAATGGGGTATTTTTCTGTTATAGTATTGCTACTTTTACTTCAAGTATATGGGCACCTGTCAACTGTGTCTAAACATTATGGGAAGTGCACTTTAAGGTTGGAACAATAGTGTATGGATTCACATTGTTTTATCGACCCCCAATGACTGTCCTCCAACTCCTGACAGCAGGCTACAGAGAGGCGTCAGAAGAAAAAACAGGCTTTATATAGAAGGGAAATAGGACAGAGATGAATATATAAATTCCCAAAAGATTCCATTCATTGTCGATCCACATTCCCCAATGATCCACTAATTTATGCTCCTAACCCTAATTTAAACACACTATGTTTTTTATCATGTTGATGTACAACAGTGAGGTGTCTAAGACAAATTTGCACCCAGGGGACAATAAAGTGTATCTTATCTCTTCTATCAGCAAAACTTGTTTACAGTACATTTGACATCACAGCGTAACAGTTCAAGAGAAGTTCTCACTGAGCACGGTCAGCGATAACAGAGTAAAAATATTCAAATGATTCAATGTCATGCAAAGCCTCCTCTGCTCAGGATGCAGTTTTCCCAGGATTGCTTTGGCTCACGCTCACTGGGGATTTCTGTCTTGTTGAGGATTCACTAGGCCTCCTGTGAGGTAATCAACTCACTAAACGTAATTCTTTATTAAACATGGTAAGGCTGTGTACATCCCTGGCGGTGTCTGCACTGGTATCTGGAATCTAGAAATTTAAGATGATTTAGCGTCCATTCAGCTTACCATAAACTGGCTGACATGCTCATGTAAAACTGGTGCCTAAATATTGCTGTCCTTGAAAGAGAGATTTCCAATCATCAGGTATTTTTTATACTTTGAGGGTTGTGGAGTGAAAAGGTGCTATGAGAGGAACTTTTTGTTGTTGTGTTAGCAATATCTGTAGGTACCTAGACGACAAAATCAGTGGTCATCACGCCTACACACACACTTTTAAGTCACTGTTGAGGAGTAAAAAGTCAACATGTATGTTTAAGTGGCAGCGGAGCCTTGCTGTTTAATGACTAGATTGATTTCCTACAGATTGCCTCGACAGAAGGAGGTCAGGAGCAGGTCAAGTTATAACCACCTACAGTTGATACGCACACAAACAGACCTTCTTTTCTCTATTGATCTTGTGATTTTAAGGTTGTGTTTGTAAAGTCAATTTGCAGGAAATCAGTTTTGCTAAATGGGTTTACAATATTGAACTGGAATAACCTGCTGGACTAAAATGAGGCATGTACACCTAATGTAATGAAGTTAGGTTTCTAAATGGACCATGAATGAAAAACAAGCAACTGAACACTACCGCATGGAAAAGCAGGGAGTGACTAAAACTAGAGTATATGGTGCAAGACCACCCAATCCAAATGTTACATTTCAAAACAAAACATATAACGCATGACACATCATACTCAGCCATCAGCCATGTCTCAAGACATCGTAACCAAAGTCTTAAGATGTCTCTGTCTTAAAATGTCTTCACTGATGGCTGGTGATACTGTCTGCCCATTCCCCGAAAAAGAGTCTCAGATTTCCAGTCCCAGAATAGGGTGTATTGATCGATGCCACAAGGGGAAAATGTGAGGAGATGGGATTTGCAACAGATACAGCAAGAACAGCCCAAGGGCAGCAGCGATGGTTTTTTATCAGCTGGGAGCTCAAATCTCTCTTCTTATGTACATTTCTTTCCTTTCTAACCACCGAAGAGAAAATTCCACTTTTTTTTTTTTTAGCCTTTGCTGTCCCTTCATGTCCATCTGATATATTTTCATCTTCCTTGTTTGATGCTGCATGGCGCCCATGACTGTTGAGATGTTTAGGGCCCCACAAAAAAAGGCACCTCCAGTCAATTTTACTAAGAGTATGGGATCCCTGAGTATTGTCTTTAATTTCACAAAACTGTTCAATTTTTTATGCAAAATAACAGATGTATGATGACCACGGGACTTTGTGAAAGGCAGGGCCAAGCAGGATGGAATATCCCTATCTTAGAGCAACAGGGTAGCATAGGCAGTTCAAGCTACTGTCAGCATCTTCTCTGGAGTATCCACCAACAACACAGAAAATCCCACCCGGCTCCAAGAGCCAAGAGAAAAGCATATTTTTCTGAGGCAATAAATACAATATCACTAGATTACTATTATGACTGTTATTATTTTCATCAGCATGTCTACAGATGCTTGGTGATGTGAACTGCATTGTTGTGACATGATTGTAAAGTAAAATCAAAATTAAAACATGCTATACAGCACCATGTTTTCACGCTATATGTGAATCTGATTCAACGCTTTTGTCACATGCCATCCTTTGTTTCTTTCTAATCTTTCCTGCCACTCTTAACAGTCCAATCTAATAAAGCAGACATCCCTTTTTGTGACTCTGATCTCTGAAAGAGAGCTCCTTTTCATTTGCGTTCAACAGGAAGGTCACAGGTCAGGGTCATTTACAAAACAGTGACCCCGTTGCTGGTAGGGATTCAGTGTCTTGCTAAATGACACTTCGGCAGGGCACATACTGCCACGGGAGCTTGAACCCACGCTTTCCTTCTGAAGGGTGTCCTACATCACACAACTGCTTTTACATTAAATATGATTATTAGATTTTTTTTAATCCTGTCTTAAAAATAATCTTGAGGAAATGAATAAAAGTAATATATAACTTTGCTAACTGTTAATGGCCTAGATCAAACAATCTATCTTTTTTTTTTTTTTTTTTAATCTGAAATGGAAACACTGAGGTACGATAGTTATAACTATATGCCCTGAGCAAAATCAGCAGTTTGAAAGAGGGAAAAAAACTGATTGGATTCACACATCTACAACAACCTTATCCTACAATAGCCTGATGACAAAATGTTCCCATAAACACCAGCCTTCTGCTTACACACAGATTTGGGCTGATCACCTCAGAACAGAGCAGATGGTTGAGGATTAACCATGACACTCTGCTGCCTCCATCTGATCATATGGGGAAACACAAGGTTACAAAGTGCTTTCCACAGGTCTAAAGACAAAATGTAGGCAACAATTATTTGTTCACTAGATTGTATACAACGAGGCTGTTTGGGGAAAAAATAACCAAATGCCAAACCAAAGCCTTTGTGGTCATAATAGCAATATTAGCATGAGGAAAAAGAAGGCACAAACTGGCGCATGGAAAGCTAATTTTTCATGGGCACTGACTCAAGTGCAACTGGGGGAAAAACAACTGCATTAAATCACCTTTCCCAGTCAGATTTTCCTGGTGTCTAACTATGAAATGGTGACTGAATTGTGTTTCCTTGCCAAAACATTTCCATGACATTTGTTTATTGGTCTTTAAACGTTTAACAAATACCCCAGTGTTGAAAAAAGAGCTGAGTCTGAGTATAGCACACACAGAGCAGGCTGTCAGTACCAGACATAGATGTGAGGATTCTCAATATAAAGATCAGCCATCCATCCTTCAGTCCAACACCCATTCACTCTACTTGCCCCTCTCTCTGGAAAACATTCAAATCACCCTTTAACATTGGGTGAATGACAAGAATTGAATTCTTTGCCAAATCTATATAAAAGTCACGCTAACAAATAGCACAAGTTCTGCTGAGTCAAGGTAACCCACATCATACTAACTTCAGGGAACTGCCACTTTCCGCATGTCTGTGATGGCTTTACTTCACACATGGATAGCCGCACCTCAACTCTCTCAGGTGACAGCAAACTTGGTCTGCCAGTCATCCATTAAACACTGTGTTTGACATAACAGGCTCAGGTGACACTTTCTTGTCTTTTGTAGGAGATGGCACTTCCCATAGACACTTTTAGGTGTTTTTTTTTTTTTTTTTTTTTTAATCAAAGCGCCTTTTGAAGTTGGGCCCAATTCCAAATTAAGTTAACATCTTATATGCAGTTCCAGAACTGCTTGCAAAACAGTTCTTAAAAAGCAGCTTACAATGCAATAAAAAGCATGCATTTTATACACAGACTCCAAAAAATGCTTTCTAAGCAAGCAAAATGATGATCTTGTGCAAATGATTTTAGCAGTGGGGCAACGTTCCAAAAATGTCAGTGAATGAATTTATGAGAACCAGACTTACATGTGATGGGACTAATAAGCACAACAGAGTTTTTGCCCTCAGTTACCAGTTGCTCCTTTAACACATACATTTGAAACCTGAGTCCTGTGGCACCTCTCTCCCCAGACTTCTCAATCGCATTTTTCAATCTAAAAGCCAAGTTCAATAATCCAATCTCAAATAAATGAACAGTAAATCTTTATATCACATTAAGTCAATCAAATGAGATGATACTGGTTATAAAATGCTTCTGGGAAGCCTGGTTTCAAGAGGGTTCTTCCCATGAGGACCTGATACTGGCACATGCATTCTTTCCTGATTACACTCGTGGGAATATTTACCTGAGCTAGAAAATGAGGCAAGGCATGATATGGAAATTGGTTGCCTAAAGCTTAGTAAGGAAGGTGACCATGAGAAGTACGGAATCAGTGTTTCTAAAATGAATGCCATTTAAAACACAAAAAATAATAATTTAGCCTTGGAAAAAAAACAGGTATTCAGTCTTGATCTGTCAGGGAAGATAATAGGTGGAAATCAATGCCAACATCTAGTAAGCCAAATGCTGGCTAATTGTGTTGTTTGTTTTTTTATTCAGATAACCAGTCACTGTTCTATTCCTGTTCTAAAAATGTGGCTGACTTCTAAGACAGTGAAAGTGGCCAGTGAATTTCAGCATTTAACAGTAACTGTGGTGAGAAAAAAGAAAAAAAAAATGACTCGAGTGTTATGTCAGCTCAGTCATCTCGGTTGCAATTTGGGCTGGCAGTTCAGGGCAAGCTGTGAGGGAATGTGAAAATGGAAGAAGCTTCCAGTCTCTCTGTCTGAGCTTTGATGTCTGACTTCACTGCGGGGTTAAGGAGGTTATCCTTAGGCTCTTCATTCATAGAGACAGGCAGAACATGATACTCGCACGATACGTCTCTCTGCACATTTCTGACACCTGATACCCACTGACAGCACCACCAAGGAACCCTACTGTACCTACTGGTCTTTTCCTGCTCATACACACCTATTTCTTATCAGCTGTGAAGTGGATTTAATAGGGCTCATTTGGCTTCATTTGGTCCAACAACAGTATTAATTGTAATGACAGAGGAAAAAAGGCCAAATGACTCACAGTAAATACCTTACTTCGCCTTACACGTGCTGCTGACCAAGCAGTGGAAAACCCCAAGACTACCAACACCAAGGTTTTAAAAGTCGAGACATTCTACGGGGGAAAAACATGCTCTGTAGTTTTTCCTACATTTATTCAGCAGCATGGCCTGCATCTGCTGGAAAATTGCCTACTGTTATCAATTTGACCACATGCATTGTGGTCTCCAAGATTACCACAGGCTGCACTGTTATATGATTACAAGAGGTATGGACAGGATGCCAGGGTGATTATACTGGGCTCTTCTGTGTCTCACTGCATTAACCTGCCTCCAGGGGTTAAAACACGAACAAATGGCAGGCCTGTTTATTTTTGCCTATATCTCACCATTAAAACAACAACAACAACAACAACAACAAAAAAACAGATCTAACACCAGCAATGACATTTAAAAATAAAGGATGGATTCCAGACTAAAAGAGAGTTTTGAGGATTTGGCTAAAAACTGTGAGTGGGCACATTTCCAGCAAAGGTGGAAAATTGGCTGAAAACTATTCAGTTCCACTAGCAAGGGACACTCCCTTTCTCAGGAGTGTTGCGTATAAACAGAGAGCATTTGGAACAAACATCCCACACAGGCATGGCAGGGGAGGTGGTGGGCTGGGAGGCCACACAGGAGCAGCAGCAGATAGAGTGGATGCCAGGGCCCAGTTGTTGTCCTCGTGCTGACTGGTGGGCTCCAAATAAAGCAGAGGGCAGCACATGATACCCAAAGTGCACGCACGTATAACCTAAATATGAATGCACATACACACGCCAACATTATCTTGTGCTCTTATACTTGTGAGGACATTCTGCTGACCTTAAAAATACTCCTTATCTCAAACATCATTAACAAGTGACCATTTGACAGGTCTTCTGTTACTGAGGGGACATTTGGAGTCCACAAGGTGGTAAAGACACCTATCACACAATAGCACACACCTATTAACTTTTAAGAGACCTTAAGACCTTGATGTCATCCAAGCAGATGGTCTATGTATAGCAGCACTTGTTAATGGAGGTAAAAAAAAAAAAAAAAAGAAAGAAAGAAAGAAAGAAAAACAAGAAGAGAAGAGATATTTTTATTTTTTAATTTCAGTAAGTGCAAGATATCAGATTTATTATTGCTAGCTTTAGGAACAACAGCCTGAAAAAGTGAACATTTTGTATAATAACTTCCATAATAACTTGATGTTAAGACACTTCGTGTGACCACTGGTCCAGATATGACTTAATAGTGTCCATGAACTTAAATCATTATTATTATTATTATTATTATTATCATCATCATCATTATTGTCATTATTATTATCATTATTAACAGCTTCATCACTGTGTTCTTATTCATAATGACTTAATTTGTGCCACTTCTCTAAACAGAGTTTCCAAAGTGTTTCACCACCAAGACACAAGCAAAGTAGAGGACAGCAGCAATACAGGCACACGTGTTCATATGAAGTCAGCCAAATGCATCTTCAGGAAGATTAATGTATCAGGGCCATTTACATGATGTGGCTACCATTAGCAGTCGGGTTATATGATTTTTTTGTTTTGTTTTGTTTTTTTGCATGGAATCATACTTTAATTACAACAACACTAGACTGAGGAAGTATGCCAGTAAGCACAGGGGAAGTGCATGTGAGTGGAAAAGAAAAAGCCAATACTGCTTTAATGTGCAGCAGCAAGCCTCAGCAACGTTACTCAAGCTTTTACTCAACCCCAGAGATCAACCAGTGTTTTCAGAGATAAACAGATAGATTGTCAATCACTGAATTTGCCATATCACATTGAGCCAACATGTACTTTCCACTACATGCCTGAGCTTTCATAAATCCCAACGTAATCTAAGTCAACTTGGCTATCAGAGGGGGGCAGACATCTTCCATCAAACCCTGAAAACAGAGTGAAGTAAAACTTCATGTCCCATTCTCATCAAGTTTCCTGTCCCCTCTTAAAGATCATTCTCATCTTACTCAAGATGAGTAAGATGAGATGTACAGTAAACATATGAACATTTAAAAAACAATGTATATGGTAAGAGAACATACTTTACACAAATATACATCATACACTGTTCCAATGTCCATATTCATATATTCACAGTATCTCTCTTTCCACACAGCTTTCTCTTGACTTCACACAAAGCCTGGCAAGGAACAGAAGGCACAAAGTAAAAGGTACATTTATGGATGACTTGAAAGGCTTTAAGGGGAGGGCAAGGCAGCGAACCTATAAAGGCCATTATCTTTCAGATAACAGTATTTGTTCATGTTAATAATCTGGTTTCCATTTCTACACAATCACAAAGGGCTAACAGCTGGTTCCTCCTTGTCTGTGTTACTCAATTTCCCCCAAAACAGCTTGGTGCCAAGAGAGAGACACAATTTCTCAGTTGAGGTATGCCTTCATACAGCATAAATAAACAAGTGCTTTTGATCTCGTAACATTGAGTTTGCCAAACGGACCATAGAGCTCCACTTAGCAACTCTAGAGAAGTGTCTACTGAGTCATGCATTACCCTCCATGATGAGCTCTATAATCAATAGACCTCTTCTCTAAGAGAGACAAAACTCTACATACTCAGTGGGACGCCTTACAGTAAGCTACTTGTCAGTGATGTATGTCAGGAAAAACTCCTCCTAGGCTTAATGGTACAGGAGACTGGCAAAAATAAAGGTAAATCAGTTCAATTTCTCCGAGCCATTAGGTACCAAATTAATAGGGCTCTCGAGAGAAGGAGACTCTTTCTCCATTCCTCCCAACTTGCTGCAAGGCACAGTCTGCTCTTAGTTTTAAATAATTATAAATAAGCTAAATGACTGCATGCATCTCTGTAATGGGAAACTGCTGTCAATCCATTCCTATAAGGATAATATTCAGTCCAGCCATTATCCGCAATGGTTACTGTGCTCTTCGTCATCTGTGACTTTAATTTGGCAGCTGCAGCATCCACTACCCTATCAGTAAATACATTACAACAAATCAAGTAGGTATCCTGCTATTAGTCATGTGGTGATCACAATGTCACTGCAGCAGAGGAAGGAATTGAGAAAATTGGGAGCCAGAATAAATGGTTTAGCCAAGATAACCAGGGTACAGCAGTGAGCGCTTCTTTAAAGACACAGCCAACAGCCAAAACCAGGATACTATGTTGATAAATAACTCAGTTTTCAGGATCATTTGATTTTGGTGTAGTGTTCAAAGTTGTTTATGTTTTTCAAATGTTTAGCTTTGGTTTTCTTTTATTTCGCTATTAAATCGTAGAAGTTCACAACAAGTATTTAGTGTGCATATGCATGCAAAGGGTATTGTGTAATAAAAGCAATGATTTATTTATTATTTTTTTAAATTTATTCACTTTCACTTTTTCAATACATCCTCAACTAGCACACCACTGCATTTAAATTAAAATCCCACATGGGACTGCGGCATTTCTCCATGTGTTGAAACCAATCCTGGCACTGTCAGAGCAACAGGTTCTCATCAGAGCCAAACAAGTGCATCTACAAAACAGCAACATCTCATCATACTGTCAGCATTCAGAAAAAAACAAAACATCTGCACCCAAAATTAATTTTCTTGATCACCATGCACATAAATAAAAAGGAAAACTAAAATCATTCCACTTTTGCTTTCCTTTATTTTAGTCTGCTTTACAAGTGGCAGACATAGTTCAATTTTGGGTCTCACTTCTACTTTTATTCCAGACTACAATGTTTTTAACTGCTACCTTTCATCATAAACTATCAAATACAGTACAGGCTAGAGACCATAAACACAACAGCCGGCTCTTTTATGATGGCCTGGCCAGTTGCATGAGTGACCATGGGAGGGATAAACTGTATATCTTCTTTGGAGTCATGTAACAAATACTTGGGGGATTAAAATGTTTGCTGATGAAAGCTTGCACACAATATATCAAGTATCAAGTGGAGACAAATACATGACCAAAACCATGGCAAGCCCAAAAGCACACCCCCGTGCATGAGGACATGCACAAACACAGCCATCTACTTCTTGGTGACTTCCTTCAACTTGAAATAAAAACCACTCTAAGCATTAAAACCGAAATAGACAAGTACCAGCCTGCCCTTGTAAAATTAGCAGAGGAAATCATGTGGAAGAGTGTGTGTTTTCATGGGTCCGTAGCTCCAAGTTCGGTTGGCTACCAATTACACACACCTTCCACTTCGCTGACTGATATTCATATGGAGACAAAGGAGAGATGAACTGGGATGAACATGACCGCTGGAGGTTTAGCCACATCAAACTGTGTTGTTAACGGTTTTAGCTGACAAATTCTACTTTGACATGTAGATCAAAACACTTAAGATACTCCAATTCTGACACTGCTGGCATATACGAAGAAAATCGAAAATAGGAAAATAGGGTACTCTTATCTTAAAATTTCCCCAGCACTAAAATCCATTGACAAAAGCCATGAGTGTTGGAAATCAAAACAAACCAACTTTATTTTTCCAACTACTTTTACACTCAGAGGGAGTTTAGTCAAACATAGAAAAGGATTACATTTCAATGATGTTTATCCAATAAACTCAAGCTAATGTTCTTAGTCTATTAAGTAAAAGCAGGGACTAATGGATGGGATTGGTACTCCATATCAGCTGATACACTTCAGTACACTAAATCGCTATCAGAAGAAGCTTTGGCTGGGCCAGAGACTGACTCATTCACTCACCTGGCATAATCTTTTACTGGCCCAGGGCTCAAATGGGTTATGCTTTTTGCAGGACCATGATACCTACAAAACACACTGACATAGGATGCTGATAGCCGCACACTTCCGTGTCTATCATTGCCAATCAATAAACAATCAGTGGTTTGATTGTTCAGCTTTTTTCCACATTATCAAGGCCTTGAAACACAACGACTATCTTCCTGCCATTTTCCTGTTGCTGTGGTCTTGATCAAATCCTTGGACAACTGATAGTCCATACACACAAGTCCTCTTACAACACCAGAACCTCCACCATTGTGGCTGCCAACCACAGTCTAAGCTCTCACCATCACCAATCAATACACAATGGACAGACTGTTGGAACAGATGGTTCATGCACAAGGCCATCAGTAGGTACACTGTAAATTGGCATGCTTGCCTGGCCAATGTGCCATGCAATTATTCTAGCACCTTCTACCCTTCAACCTGTTGCTATAGTAGCACCTTGAATGGATGTTTGTGAGCAACTGGTTGAACAAGGCACAGGGGGAAAAAGACTGTAATCACATGGTATTTCAGTTTGAGAGACTTAATGTGGCACTGCCTGCAGTGAATGGGTACATTCAATATGAAAACATTACAGCAAACTACAGATAGAGTGATACCATAATGAGATAAAACGGGGGTTAATGATGAGATGCTTTCAAGGCTGCACGAGGAGAAAGTACACGGAGTTCAGTACAGACCACTCATTACATGAGCTTCAATTTTACATGGCAAAGTGGCAAATTTTATATTAGCTATAGTCTTTTTATATAGTGGAAACATCAAGCAGGAGTGTCGAGAAGTTTAACATAGGGGAGCATTCAGGACCTAATTAAATAGCTTTACTTGACTGACTTATAACCCTGACCTTAACAAAATTAGCCGTAACTGTAATTTTGAAAAGGGATTAAATCAACGCTTTTCATAACCGTAACCGTCAATCTTAAATGGGACTGAGACAACTGTTTTCATGTCAAAAGTTCCCTCTAAACTCAACTGATAGTTTGGTAACCAACGTCTAATAATTAAACAAACTGACCAAGCAATAAGCCTGATGTACACTGTTGTGATAAATTTTCAGTTTTGGCGCTGAATAAAAGCAGAGACTTTGCCATAGCTTCGTGTTTGGCAAATTGACGCCCCGGCATTATTACATAACGTTAACTGCTCGACCATAAACAGAGCCCAAGTGAAATGCCATGGATAATCCTCTGGTAAGATAGATGATAAGAAGTGGGCCACGGGGTTTGGCGCGGACAGTTGTCTTACCATACTTGTTGGGCTCCCTGCTGTACTCCAGGATAGGCACCACGGC
>OMKZ01033933.1:0-13565 GCA_900302535.1 Neoniphon sammara | reverse complement strand
CCGCTAACAAGCTGGCACTGTCTGACCACAACTGATTTATGCTGCTGGACCCATCGCCCACCACACATGGACACGCACCGTCGTGCTCTCTCTCCTTCCTCCTTCTCCCTCTGTCTCACACACACACAGCGCTAAAGAAGCATTCTCACAGTGGCTAGTGAGCAAAACTACAGTCACTCTTACAGTCCCTCTGAGCAAAATAGACTCTGCATGCTATTCCATTACCGCTGCAGGAACTGTCATAGGTCCTGTACAGGCTGTTATTGATGCCAAGTGGTGGAAAGATGGATGAGCTGGTGCATGGGCCACAGTGGATCCACATGGCATGGGCGTGAAGCCAAGCAAGTGTTTGCTGACAGATGTACTTATGGCTGGATGAGAGGTAGTGCAAGCTGAAAATGGTGTTAAGTGAAAGCGATGATGAGACTACCTCCTTTTGCGAGGAGAAAAGCAGATGCTTGCTCTCTTTTTTTTCCTCACCCTGTCTCTTCCTCTCCCCCTCTTTTCAGCGTTGGTTGATGTCTCATCGTCCCTTTATGCCGTTCCACCGTGCCTTATAATCATGTATATTCCTAGCCTGCAAATTCTCCTCATTGAATGGAGCGCGCAGCAGTCAGCCAACACAAACCCTCTTGCATACAAATGCTTAAACAGAGATACTTTAACTCCCTCGCAAACATGCACACGGACACACCTTTTTTTCTGGCATACACACACGCAAAGGCACAGTTCCTAGAGTCTTTCTTCCCACACACATAAAGATACACTCACACACCCAGAGACACACATTTCTTGATGCTGTATCTCTCCCCTTTCTGTCAGACACGCCCTGCAGCTGAACGTGATTGCCACACAGCAGCTCCTCAGCCTGGCCCAGCAGATGCACCACCTCGAGGCCTTCATCCACATTTCCACCGCCTATGCAAACTGCAACCGCAGGCACATCGACGAGGTCATCTATCCACCGCCCGTCGAACCCAAGAAACTCATTGAATCTCTTGAGTAAGTGGATGGGTTGTTGGTTTTGAGATCTCCGGGACATAGAATCAATTCCAATTTAATGTAATGCCAGGGATGATGCTGAATTGGATGAACAAGCAAACTATGTTTCCAATTATGAGTCTTTTTTTTCTCAACACCTAGAGATGTGTCAGAGACTGCGGGATGATACATGCCACTTATTAGGACATGCCGTCTCAAAAACACTACACCTACATAGATAAATGATAAATTAAAGGATAAGTTCAGTATTTTTCAACCAAAACTGTATTAAAATGTTGATACCCATCATTTAGAAGATGTTAAAAAGCACCGTTTGCAACCAGTTTCTGGTTGGACGTATTTGAGTTTGCTGTGAGCTTCCTGTTATAATGGGTTTGAGACCAAAACCAGTGCCCTGTTGAGTTGTGCTGAAGGCTAGCAAGAAGCTGCAGCAAAACGGGAAGTTTCTTGTCACTCTGTCATATTGTGCTCTGTGCAGTTATGAATGATGGTATCAACAATTTAATACAGGCTGGGTTGAATAATACCAAACCTAGTCTTTGATTACCACATAACAGCCAATCCAAATGGTGTCATATAGCAGTAGATTCAAGATTTGATATTTTATCGCCACATCAACCAAGATTTCTAAAAAGTTCTCTCAGTCTGCTCAGAATAGACACAAGATAAGACATGCTTTACAAATGTACATACACCTCCCATGCCCATTGTTAATGGCAGCTATAAACACACAAGTCACAAACCAGTGTGAAATGGGCTTGTTAAAATACCACAGTGCCATACAGTGCTCCCGCACTGACTCATTTCCTTGCTTTAGGTGGATGGATGACAGCATCGTGCGCGACATCACACCCCGGCTTATAGGTGATAGGCCCAACACCTACACCTACACCAAAGCCCTTGCCGAGTGCGTGGTGCAGCAGGAGCAAGGCAAGCTCAACATCGGCATCATCAGACCTTCCATAGTGGGAGCCAGCTGGCAGGAGCCCTTCCCTGTGAGTCACTCTCCCTTCCAACATCCCTCTGTCCATCCATCCCTCTGTCCCGCTTTACCTTCCTCCACTCTGGGCTTGGGCCATCATCACAAAGACGGTCTGTTCACTCTTATGTGAAACAGCGATACATTTAGCTCATTCTACTACCTGCTGAAAATGTTAACCAACACATTAGGCTCTCATAAACTTGGTCCCCACTGTCAGACCCCACACTCATTACATCCCCACTGTGACAGTAAAATGAATGGAAATAAGATATTGATCAGTGTAATCCCACACCGGTCGATACCTCTCCCCTGTGGGCTTTATCTTAAGTGGCCCAGGATTAGAGCAAATTGGATGGCTGAACACAGCTTTGTATCAGAGCTGAGGCCCCGTGTGATGCTGTGGTTCAAACGGTGTCCTCGTGAAACAGGATCCAGCCCGAGCAGCTGTTGCGATGGGATAGGTCAGGGTGACCAAGAGGGCAGAGATGGGACAACTAGGGTACAGTTGATAGGCTGATATTTGAGAGGTCTAGTGAACGTTGCAGCGAGGATGAGAAGGTAGAAGTGCAGGAAAGTTCATGAAAAGGTTACCTTGAAACTTCAGCAGAGGACTTTGATGGTGAACGTTCAACAGTGTGGCACTCTCCATGATTAAGCTGTTTTCTGAGTAGCTGCTGCTGCGGGGGTCCTAACATCTTCAGCATTTGGATTCCACTAAGTTGAGCATTTAAGTCGCGCTTCACAAAACTGCCTGAGGGACATTTTAAACCTATTTCAGCTACTATTTGTGAATGTGGAATGCTGAATACTATGAAGACTGAAAGTGACATGTTAATGGTCTGCTGTTAATAGCCATTACATAACAGTGTTTGGTACCGCCACTTTTGCGTTAAGCGTGGTATTAACTTCACAACTGTGGTATGTGGTCAGATGAAGACGACTGCTTAGACACTTATGGGTGTTCAGAGCATTCCAATGGTATTCTATAACTAAAATCACAGAAAAATGTAAGGAAGTCCTTGTTTTTGTGTAGTGTCAAGAAATGTAGGCCTTGCAGTTGAGAACCAGGAATCCAATAGTTCCTGGCTCTGCATACAGCCCCTCGCTGTAAGCATGGCCTGGCAGCGACACTTCAAAAGGCCTCACTCACGCTTGGCCAAGCAATCGCCTTGGCAGCTCACGCCAGTAGGAACTGTGAGGCAAGGGGGATGGAACTGCTTATATATTTGTGGTATATTTACAACCACAAGTTCCTTTGTTTTCCATTGTCCTCAGAAGTCTATTGACATAACAGAGGCAAAATCCCAGGTTTGTTTGTTTTTTAATTTCTGCTTTATTCGACGGTTGACAGTGGAGATAGACAGGAAAGATGGAGGAGAGGGAGAGGATGACATGCAGCAAAAGGCGGGGGTTGGAACTGAACCCACACTGTCGTGCTAATAATATGTAGTGCGTGCTCTACACGGTGAGCCACTGGAGCACCCCACAAAATCCCAGTTTTGGGTGAAAGATCCCACATTAGACTTAGCTTGAAGCCATCAACAGATTGAGATGCTAAAAAAAACACCACTGGCCTGTTCATCTTCTGTACGCCCATCTGCACAAAAGCATATTATTAGAGCCAGGAGAAGCCTTGGCCCGGGCCACATAATGGGCTCCAGTCCCAAACAGGAGAAGCTGCAGCAGTCTGTAACCAGTAGTTTCATCCATTTTTAATGGAGTCTAATTGAAGTCGACAATCACTGTGTGACCCTCCTCTCCCCCATCCACAGGAAATAACCCAACAAGAATTGCTGATTCAGCACACATACACACGCACACGCACACGCACACACACACACACACACACATATAACCACATGAGTTTTGCCATTAGGATCTCTAACTTGATGACATTAGTTCAGTGTTACAGCAGTAATTGACAGAGCACTTCAGAGAGGCCTCTCTGTTTCATCTCTGAGGATTATACTAACACATTTCCCATGTCTGTTCTCACACCTTAGGGTTGGATTGACAACTTCAACGGGCCAAGCGGGGTCTTTATAGCTGTAAGTAAAAGTATTGTATACAGCTTCATAATCTTGAACATCAAAGCCTCTTGAACACAAGGCCTGGCTTTGTTGTCCTAACCCGGTGTCGTCCTGTATCAGGCTGGCAAGGGCATCTTGCGCACCATGAGGGCCAACAACGATGCGGTGGCCGACCTGATCCCTGTGGATGTGGTCATCAACCTCACCCTGGCTGCTGGCTGGTACACTGCAGTACACAGGTTAGTGCCAGTTCCAGGGTAAACACCATTTGCAAAATTTCATCCCAGAATGGCATATTGACAAATTAGGGGGAAAAAAACAAACTGACAGCTGATCTTAAAAAAATATTAAATATTATTTTAAAATAAAGAGGGTTTGGTAGGAATTCCTATCAACAGAAAAACAGACTTTTAGCAGAATAACAGAAAAGACATCACAGTTGCTAACATCATCAAATAGTTGTGCAAAACAGTCTTGTAATCCCAGAGGGTAACTGCAAACTAGTGTAATGTAGACATATAAATATGTATCGCTACATTTCACTACCCATGAACATCCAGTACAGGGAATGACTCCTATTTTTTACAATAAAATCATGCAAATAACACGGCAAATTTTAATTATCCAGATTCATACAATCCATTGTTATATGGATTACCATTGTAACAGACCGTGTACAGAAAGAGGATTGTAAGGCTTGTATCTCTCCATAAGTTGCAGGATGATGTGTTACCATCTTGATCATAGCAAGATATTAAAATACTGAATTAGTGCCATCTGCAGGCCAATGGGGGTTACCACTATATGTTCAAGTATACATAAATTAAAGTAGTAGATATTACTTTATTAGTTTATTAATAGTTTATTAGGATCCCCATTAACTATGCATATGTGCAACAGCTTCTCTTCCTGCAAAGTGTCATCAGTTGACCTCGATATAGATCGCTGCCACAGTTAATTCAGATGTGCAATTCGGCATTGACGTCTTCAAAATCCCATATCCACTCACGCAAGGGGACACTGGCATATGTGGATGCTTGCCAGCACTGCTGCCAGGCATAAAAAAGAAGACTGACCTTTGGAGAAATATGAAGATGTGAATTATGGACACGTGTTTCAGTTTCTCATGGCGTATGTAAATATATCTTCTCAGCAGTGTTTGTTTTAAAGATCATCATGAACTCCATGGGTTGTCTCAGTGCAATGTGCACTCATAAATTGTAAACTGTGTTTAGCTAAGCTTTGAATTTATGGTACACTTTGTATAGCACAGTTGTCACATTGCTTACACAGACTACCTGCACTGTGTTATCAGGAAATTTATATTCATGTCTATTTTTATGATTGGTGCTTCAGCTAGCTTGAGGCGTATGTCTAATCTTTTGCTCCCACACACCTTTTCAGACCAAAATCAGTACTGGTGTACAACTGCACAACTGGCGGCATCAACCCCTTCCACTGGGGAGAGATTGGTAGGTGCATTATTTGTGTCTTGCTAAAAGCTTGTCACTACAGTTACATATTATAGAGTTGTTTTGCCTGTGCCTGCTGGCATCCTACAATATTGTCGTCCCAGATTGTTTTTCATCATCACAAATCAATACTCCAATGTTTTGACATGATGCTGGCTGTGTCTGTGGCAGTGTTGTGTTGTGTGGTTGTGAGTCTTATGGAGAGCGTCTGCCACCTGGTGGAAACCAGCAGAAGATGAATTTAACAATAGGGGATAGTCAGTTAGACACTACCTAAAACAATTTAATTCCTGCAAGCAGAAAACAAATTTGGATCTGTGTATATTGGAGACTATATGTAAAAATTCTAGTACATTATTTGTCCAGTACCATAAAATGTCTGTTTCTACATTTTAAAGACGTCCAACTAATGATGTATTTCAGTGAGCTTACGAGATACACAAATGATGAAAACCCATATGAAGAGTGAAAACTGTAATTGTTTTAATCCCAGCAGTCATCAGGGGCGTTGAGATTAGAGGGCCATGGGTGTTTGGCTGGCAGACTTAAACACAGCAGGGTGACAAGGGACCTTCTCTCTCCTGCTCTCTCAGATTAGCAGATATGCTCCCTTCACCATGGAAATTGCTACCAGATGGCTTGTAGCAGGATTAAGTCTCATCACTGCAATTCACTGTTATGAAAGAAGGATAGTGCACACTAATCTCACTGGCCCAAATAAGAGCTAGGAATGAAGCTAATCAAAAACAAGAGGATCAGTGGAGAGCAAACAACAATAGATGCACTCACGGGAAAAAAATATATATTCATGCATGCATAGCCTAGTAGCTTCCAGTAGTAATTACAGAAAGAGAGAGAAAGAGGAGTATTCAGGCCATTTGTGTGCTAGAGTGGTTTTAGTCCCACCAGCTGCTAGTACCTTGTCGCTGGCATCTCTGGCACAGCATTGTGGGTACTCCAGCGCCATGTAGCCCTAGTGGGCCATCTCCATGGCAACTGTCCTGGAGCTTGGAGGGCAGCTGAAGGTTAGCGCTGATACTCCCAGCCAGGCTGCATGGAGCCAGGCCACATCTGGCTGTCACTTTGGATCTGGTCAACTTGGCCCCTGCAACCACTACATATCAGTTGCCATGGAAACTTACAGTAAAGGCCTAGTTTGCGTGCTGTGTGTGATGTAATGTGTGAAGTCACATGGCTCCCTCTTGTATCCGTGGGTGGCTGCTGCTGAATGCTGAGAGGAGGGGCTGGCTGTGCTGCCTAGTGGGTGAAATCATTCTGCGACTGCTTCTGCTTTATAATCCATAGAGAACCGGAGCTAAAAGTCACACTATTATTAAGGCCAGCCATGGTTCCTGGAAGTCAGGGAATCTGTGTGATGATAAGCTTTCTGGTGATTGATTCTAGTGGCTCAAACAGTTGAAACTTTGCTGTATGAAAGTCATGAAAGACAGCTGTAATTTGCCATTCGATATAAATGATCTTTTATTGTAGTGGACCATGTGCATTTTCCAGAAATCCATATGCATGTATAGCATGGGATTTATAAGAAATCCCTCAAATTAGATGGCTTACTCTCTCTTTGCCCATGTCTGCAAATCACACACCATAGTTTATTGATCTAATCCTTTTCTCCAACCATGCACTCCTTGCAGAGCACCATGTGATGTCAACTTTCAAGAGGAACCCCCTAGAGCAGGCTTTCCGCAGGCCCAATGCCAACATCACCTCCAACTACCTGATGAACCAGTACTGGATTCTGGTCAGCCACAAGTTCCCTGCCCTCATCTACGACCTCTACCTGCGCCTCTCTGGACAGAAGCCACAGTAAGACTCACCGGGCACCTGTACTTTAACACGGGTTACCACAAGTTCTGTTGTGTAAAAACCTCTCTCTGTTTCTGTAGGATGATGCGCATCTTCAACCGCCTGCACAAGGCCATCGGCCTGCTGGAATACTTCAGCAGCCAGGATTGGGAGTGGGACTCTGAGAATTTGAGCATGTTGATGAGCCAACTCACCCCTGAGGACAGGAAGGTAGGTTTGTCCGCACACGCCTCCATCGTCGACCGCACAGTGTTTACAAAAGCCTTTCAGGGTTTGTTTTCCAACCTACTTTTGTACCAGAATGTAGGGATCCAACACATAAGACAATTCAGAAAATTACAAGAAGGTATTAGCGAGTGACTGATGCTATCTAAACAGTCCTGACACGGTAAACCCCAACTGTCTGATACTTTAAGCAGATTAAAGCAGATGCTAAGAAATACTTGCATCTGCTATATGACTCTGGTATGGTTGACAGAGCAGCCAGCTTGGGATATTTTCTGCTGCTAACTGAGAATCTACTGCATTACAATACCATAACCAAACCTAGTGCTCCATCTAAAGATTGAGAGTGGAATTTCAGGTTAATGACTCAAGACATTTCCAGCAGACAAAAGTAATTTTAGTTGTGCATTTGTCCCAACAAACTGCCGCCAACTGTCCTTCCTGTCCTGCAGACATTTAACTTTGATGTGCGCCAGCTGAACTGGCCAGAGTACATTGAGAATTACTGTATCGGCACCAAGAAGTACGTCCTGAATGAAGACATGTCTGACATTCCTGCTGCCAGGCAGCATCTGAGGAAGTAAGTAGCCAAGGGGAGAAGGCAAATAAATCCATTTCAAGCATCCTGCACTGCAAACATAAAACTTATGTATGTTTGCATGTAAGCTTCTGCATCTTCTTCTGTATTCCTGACCCTACCCTCCCCCTCTCTTGTGTCCAGGCTGAGGAACATCCGCTACACCTTCAACACACTGCTGCTGGTCTTCATCTGGAGGGTGTTTATCGCGCGCTCCCAGATGGCCAGAAACATCTGGTACTTTGTGGTCAGCCTCTGCTTCAAGTTCCTCTCCTACTTCCGAGCCTCCAGCACCTTGACCAACTGAGTCCTCACCACCTCAAGCCCTCAGCCATCAGCAGGGCGCCACATCAAAGACTCTGATTGTCCACAAAAAGGACACTGCAGATCCTCCTTTACTCTGGACAAGCAGGGCTCACTTACAGGTGGGGGTTGCAGTGAGGTGAAGCACTTGGGAGGGAGAACGAGGTCTACTAGCCATGAAGTGTATTTGTTTAGTTTGGAAATCTCTCGTCAGAACTTGCACTGTTGAGTCACCTACCCCATAACAACAAATTGCGTCCACATCTAAATGTCGTCATTCCTTTTATATCTACTGTTGTCTTCTCAAAGTGGCCGATTATATATGCAACAATAAGCCTTTTGTGTAACGTCCATATTTCTTTTTTCCAGCTCATGGTTTCCATTTTCTTGAATCCGGGAACATTGCCTTGAAAATTGTAATGACTTTTGTTTTGCATACTTGAAATATGTCAGTGCTTCATTGGAGGATTTTTTTTACTCTGCAGATATTCCTCTCTTTAATACACAGGTCATTTGGATATCAGTATGTCTTCTCTGCATTATATTGTATGTGCTGCCTGTTGAAGGTGACATACAAAACTAACTGATGGCTTTCTGCTTAAAGGCCAGTAGCAGATGTGATCGAGAGAATATTTGGCTACTATTAGAACTAAACTTTGACCACACAAGACAATTGTATTACTAGATATATCTGACCGTACAGATCTACCACCTTTCCTACTGTTGAGGGTCTCAATGAGTTACTATCACAAATATCAGTATGTCTTTGAACATAAACCTTGTTTGTTTTATTGTCCATCCACTTTTTGCCTGTTTGTACAGCAGTTTGTACTGAAACTAAGTTTACTACTTTTACATCTTTATAAATACTTGTGTCAAAGGCTAGTCTGATGTACGTGGTAGACCTTGGCAGTGTATTATATATAAATAAGAATACATCAGAGTTTGGAAGATCTGTAAATAGTTGAACTTATATATTATTCTTATAGACTACCAAAAAAATTGTATTTGACTGTTGATTTTGCTTGGTGAGCGTCTTAACAGGATTCCACCACAGAGCTTCCCATAGAATCTACCAAAAGTGTTGTGTGACAGGCAAGTCTGATTTTTACTAAACAAATAAGACATCTGTGTACAGTATTGTATATGTTACAAGTCTTTACTCTTAACAGAATACAAATACATACAACGATGAGCCTTTATGGGAGAAAAAGGGACAAAAGTAAGTAAATGTGTTTATGCAAAGTCCATATCTGTGGTGTGACCGTGGTGACTGTCCTCTCAACTTCAGAAAGGGACAATGAACCAAAATGTCTGCAGTCGTTTGGCCTGTATGATGAAGTGGTTTCAGCATAATTGTTCTTACAGAGCTACAGGGCTATTGTAACGGTGTCCTTGTTATGGAGTTTGCTCTTCTGTGTGTCCGTTTGACAACAAAGTGCTGTCTTTGCTGTTTGATTGCATACCAAATGCAGTGCACTGTTAAGTCTCTTAATGAACGGCAACACTTATACGATGATTTCATCTCATTCTACTTTTCTGGTGTCATTTGCAAAATGTTCGACCACCTTTTTTCCCCTGCTCTGAAAACACTTCATTAAAGTCTGCTTGGCAAAACTGAAATAAACTAGAAGAGAACAAATGTGCCAGTGTGCTGCAGTCCGTTAACAATCCTCTACCTCACCATGTCCAGTTCTTTCCATAAAAATGAACACAAAAAATTACCTGCCACGTTATTCTGAGGCATTTGGTCTTTCGATAAATAAAGCTTCAATGAGGACAAAAGATTGTTGCCATTTCTGATCCTATTGCATATAGAAAAGAATGACAAGCAGTGATTAATACCTTTTTGTACTGCATCTGAACTCGGGCTTCTGGGAGAGACTTGGTTTGAATTCTGTCCTGCTACGTGACTGTGATGCTTTAAATATTCAAATGATACCATAAACTCTTCATGCAAGACTTCATTCCCTGCTAATATGCTCACAACCCATTAAGAACGGAACACACCAGGCATGTCCCACCTTAAGAAAACAGCATTTATCCATCTGGAAAGATAAACTGGATTCACACTAGCAGTATTAGCGCACCTGATCATATCTGACAGTTCTCTGTGGCACTTATCAGCCGTGTCTCTGCATCCAGACACTTTCTAAAGATGAATGCCAGTAAATCAAAATGTGGGAACAGATATGATCAGAAGGTTTTATTTTGGAGATCGGTAAATCCAGACATAAGGCTAGTTTTATGTTGGCTGAGATTGATCCTTGTGTTTCAGTGAAGCCTGTATTTTCTGGTTAAGTAATTCAGAAATGAACCCTCTTTTCTAACTGAAAGTTTTGAGGCGTGATAATCCTGTTCAAATTTGACTTCTGATCCTTTTGCAAGCTTTGAAATGACAAGACTGACTAATCAAACATCATTTGAGCAGTCCTACTGTTTGTCCTCATGACATCCATCCATACACTCCTCTGACGTCATTCTCAATTCAAACTTTTCTCCCCCCGTAAGTAAATGCTGTGAAATAAAAAGGTACTGATATTGGCTTCTCACATTTACAGGTGCTTAAAATTTAATGGAACTGCAATTAAAAAAATAACCAAACATTCATCATCATCATCACATGGTGTTGAAAAGAAATAACGTACAAAAACACATGTATCACTGCAGTCACAGGGCAGACATGATGCATTATTATTTTCAAGAAGTCTAATGAAACATACGGTGTCTTGACATCTACAGCACCAGAGAAATAGCGGTGAATTTCACTATCAACTAAGTGAAGAGTACAGTGTACAAACCATTACATTTCAGCATGAACAATCTCTTAATGTGTTGCAATACACTGAAAGCCAGCTTTACCTTTTGCAGCAGACAAAAAAAATCATGGTGGCATTTAGGAAAGCAGTTCACTTTTGAAAATAAATAAAATGGAACAGTCTTTAATGGTCTGAGCAATGCTGTCTTTCTTCATCTTCCCACTGGAATGAGAAGCAGTGAAATTCCCAGCATTCATTCATAAAATTTGGCAGGTCACTTCCTCAACATAAAAACATGGAGAAGACAGAGGGAGCAGAGTGATGGCCGAGGTCCTGGCCACTTAAAAAGGGGGCTACTCCTGAGGGGCGTTGTCGGCCAACAGAGGGGGCTGGTGGTTGTTCATCTGGTTGTGTGGCTGCATGGCCTGCAAACACAGCAACAGTACTACCATTTGTCTTTTGTAACTCACACAATATATTCAGATGTTCAGCTCAAAGTATGGAGACAGCCTGATTATCTTATTTAAGAGGGGAGGTAGCGGTCAGGACTCACCTCTCTGGGCCTGTAGGCTCCCAGTTTGAAGCGGCAGCAGACAACATCAAAACAGAAGCCAACAAACCCGTGCAGTATGCCTTGAGAGAGAGAGAGGAAAGAACAGGGATGGATGATTGGACAGATGAATTCAGACATGATCTCTCACATGATTCTTACCTTTAAGAGAACTTGGATAAACTGCTTATAGGCTGATATACACTGCAAAAAATTATTTGTCCTCTAAACCAGTAAAGATTCTGCTAAACTGAAAAAAGGTGGAAACAAGTGAAATTATCTGCCGAACTGTTTTTTTTTTAACTTGTTTTAAGAAAATTCTCAAAGTTAAGCTCACACGATTTCTAAGAAGGATTTTTTTTTTGCAGCATATATTTTGAGTGCAAACCAAGACTTGCCTGTCGTGGAGAATATGCCCCCAATAATGCCGCACAGTCGCACCAGGAACTGCCACAGCGGCATGTGCTGCTCCTTCACTGTCACCATCAGAGAGCTGGTGTCATATTTGACGAAGATGCCGGAGACGCCGTGGCTGCCTGCTGCATGATTTATCACCCGCTCCTTAGAAACACAGAGCATGGTGTGTTAGCATCCAACCAGGTTTTTCTCTTCCAGGCTGCCACTCAGGCTCTCTCCTCCTCTTTTATTGGCTGTTCACTATGGGCTTGTTTGAGACGAGCTAATGAATTGTGAATTGTGTGTGGGCTTGCTGGTTTATTTGCTCCTTCTATTGCTGGTGTGTGACCATCAAAAATCTCTCTCACACCCCATTCTCAAGTTTTTCTATCACTGTGTGCTCAGCTTTTGACGTCCTGCACACACTCACCCGCTCAGTCACGGCAAACTGGTGTGTGTCCACAGATATCTTGTATGTGTGCAGTCTGGTGGGCACCACTGTGATGAAGTACTGGAACATCTGGTTGTCTGCAAGCAGCGAGGAATGTCAGTTTTTCAAAACATTAATTTCAAAGAGGCAACAATACAAGTGTAAACTGCAGCTGAAGACATTCAAAACAAACTTAGTTCTATCCAGCCTTTCACAGTGATTATTTACCCATGATTTATTCCACAGTGCACCAAACTAGCAACAACAAAGGGCAGCTAAGGACAGTTTTTAAGGTCAACTTAGGAAATCATGACATTTCATCCAGAAAGAAGACCTAAAACCTCACTAATCTTGTGGCAAATTCTGCCTAAATGTTATGTGGTAGGCGAGCGATCCATCATGTGGTTTACTCTCTCAGCTCTGGGAGGAGCAGTAACTTACTGTTATTGGTGATTTTCTCCGTGCCGTCCAGAGGATTGATGATGCCCGGTACCTCCTCCCCGAAAGACAAATGGTCTATCCGATGGGAGAAGTTGTACGCTGTAATGCAATGATGAGAGCCGGCTCAGATTCAATCAAGGCAGTGGGGGCTCACGGAAAGCCTCTAAGTGAAAGTGGCAAAAAAAAAAAAATGTACTCCGCACAGTGGGCACATCAGTTTGAAAAGCCCGCTGGTCTCTCATACACTCACTTCATCTACTGCTGATGAGGGGATCTGTCTTTTATATCAACTAGCATTTGACCTTCTGCAGCTGAGGTCACACAAAGTAGAATGACACAGCTCTGCTCTGCCTTTTCAGCCCTAATGCGCAACATGTTGACGTATGTTTTACGATTTTAAAGTTTTATGATCCTGCCACCGCACTGTGGAGTAGCAGCATAATACAAAGTGAGACATTTACTGGTGTTATCAATTTAAACATTTCTCTTTAGATCTAACCCTCACTCATTCAATATCTTCACTGTTATGTACATGAAATGTACTGACAACATGCATATGATGTGTAGGTGAACA